>CABFWO010005539.1:0-21444 GCA_902155825.1 Timema genevievae | reverse complement strand
TCCCTTCCCGAAGACATGTATTACGTCCTTCCCCCCTCCCTTCCCGAAGACATGTATTACGTCCTTCCCCTCCCTACCCGAAGACATGTATTACGTCCTTCCCCTCCCTACCCGAAGACATGTATTACGTCCTTCCCCTCCCTTCCCGAGTCCACATCAAACGTTCACCCCTCTCTTCCTGAGGCCACATCATACGTCCTTCCCCTCCCTTCCAGAGGCCACATCATACAGCTTACGTGAACCCCCTTAATTGTAAAGCGGTGTAAACAACATGACCGTCTAAAAACAACAACAAAATACTGATGCCGATGTAGTGTAGTCTATTATTTAATTGTAATTATTATATTATTAATAAAATAACTTATAAATGTACTCACATGTTGCATCAATTTATTATGTAATGGGATGGCTGAAATGCCTGAAGGTAGGTAATTTAATTTATCACTTTCGCATATTTTCTACGTTTCTTCCTTAGTTCATCTGATTGTGAGTTTAAATTATGTTTATTTCCAACCTTACAAAGGTGTATCCATTTTTTTACGAATTACCGGATCTTTTGGAAAAGAATGATACATTATTGATTTCCCACTGGAGTTTATTTTTGTTTTTGGTGGCTATTGTTACATAACGCAACTGTACATCTTTTCCTCGGCATTTTTGTTTGCCCTAAAATATCGTTTATATTAATAAAAAAAACTGTAAAAACAAAATATTCAACTATTTATATTATTATTTACATTATTATGTGTATATAAACAAAACATCGAGAACATTCTTCTTTTGAATTTCACTTGATTGAGGGGAAAATCAATAAATACATTCTAAATGAAGGGAACTACTAACAATATTACTAACATTAATGATTACACTAGTACACAGAATTCACTCTTGTTTTTAAAATGAGATTATTTTAACAAAATCTTAACTACGTGAAATACTGTGAACCAGAACGCCGGTAATTTACTACTGAGCGCCCTCTGTCGCCAAGCTGCAGTACGGTCACCGAGTGACGTCACGCATAGAGTGGTAAAAGGGAGAAAACTAACTGCTGGCAGGTAGAGGTACCGAGGCAACCTTGTATTCCAAGAACCTATACTTTTAAATAAACATAATATGTGCTAGTCTATCTTGTTACCTTTTTGTAACAATCATATCACGAACCTCTGGGTAGCGCAAACGCCCCATTTGACGGCTAAGATTATCTCCAAACATCTCGCTAGCCGACCTAAAGAAGTTATTTTAGACATCTAATAGTGATGATGGGCTATCACTCCTAATGAGTATGATTGTCTTCCACGGATTTCATCAGTTGAGATTGTGGGTTCTAATCCTGGAGTTACAGACTCTCCCACAGTGTCGGCAAACGTTGTCCCCGTTAACCGTTGGCTGTTGAGGGTTGACTCTCTCTCTCATGATATATTCGCTCCTTCCGGGAATTACGCTCTTCAGATTGGTGTCTTCGTCGTTGTAGTTTAAAGTGTTGTTGGCCTTCGTGGACAAGCCGAAAGATGGGGTGCTAGTGAGCGCCAGTTAAGTGCATTAATTTTGCAGTTTTTATAGTATAAACATTTTTTGGCAAAAATAGATAAACTATTTCTTCTATAGAAACATAGAGTTTAGCTTTCTGCACATGCTAATCTCAAGAGTTCTTGAATATCTCTCATGAGCATAGCGGCATTTGGTGACAAACTTTTTAAATGCAGAGAAAAAGTTGTCATTAAATTCCAAGACACCCTTGACAGATATTAAAGAACTGTTGCGATTAACATGTGCGGAAAACTATGCCCTAAACTCACGCTCACTAGCACCCCATCTTAAGAACGTCCTTGCACCGTTTGTGCTGTCCCTCCAGGTTTCGTTGTCCATCCTTCAACTGTGAATACATCATCTGTTTTGTGAGTCAAGTTTCGGGCATCCGAACAACGTGACCTGTCCATCGAAGTTGATACTTGATTATCAACGCTTCAATACTGGTGGTATCGGCCTCTTCTAAGACATTGATGTTAGTACGCCGGTCTTGCAGGTTTACTCCAAGGATTCTCCTAAGACGACGCTGATGGTACCTCTCCAGGCATTTTAGGTGCCTTCTGTAGGTGGTCCAACATCTACTAGTAATTTGTACACAATGACTTCGTTGGTTCAGATGAGCGTTATTTAAACACAGGTGGTGGTTGCATCTATTGTGTATTGCTAAACACGTCCTTGGTAACTAGTTTATCCTAGAACAACATACCTGGTAAGGGTTTGGCCAGACTCACAAGCGTGCGAGCGAGCGCGCAAGCGACTGGGTGGCAAGACTGGCGTGCGCGCAAGCGATTGGGTGGCCAGACTGGCGAGCGAGCGCGTGATTAGTAGATAGCTCTCGTTAGTTGTTAACGAGGAGGCTCCGAATCTTGGTTGAGTGAACTGAGGGGGGTTTTAACAAGTGATTTATTGTTGTTTTCTCATCCTCTCTCCACGCTAATGGTGATTCTTATTTGTAAAGGCCTACTTTGATAATATTGAAGTATTTTAACATATCAGTTTTACATATATATACATATAGGTATAGTTTATGATCTTACCAATTAAATTAGGCCGTTAGTAGCAAGTGTGCTAAACCTATCGATATTAATAAAAATGTCAAAATGAGAAGTTTTCCTAGCACTCAATGAACCAACATACAATAATATTGCTTAGCGCCTGTAAACTAGACTGTACCGGGTCGAGCGCGCGTGCTTGAAAAATAGAACAGTTCTATCTTTCAAGCGTGCGCACTCCAGTCTGGCTACCTCTCATTACAATCAATGTGTTTTATTTTATATTTTAGTCGCTCACTCAGTCTGGCCGCCCCCTAAGACCTCCATTTTAATAGATTCATAAGTCAAATCATGTGATCCGCAGCAGTCACTTTTGATAGATATTATCAATATAGTGAAATAACAGGCCTATTAATGACATAGTAAAATGTTATCAAATAATGAATACAGTAAAAAAAAAACTTGTTCTTCCTACCGCGTTATTAATGCATGTTAGGATCAACATATGAAGAAACTTAGCTGGCGGTTAGAAATTACAGCCTGATAAATCTGTTTTCATGTTACGTTCATTCACCAAGCGGCAGTAATATTTGAGAGATGCATCACCTTTTTTTCAATGTCAGCGACTCATACATTTATGTATTTACTTCAAAAACTCGCCTCGGTAGACACACGGACTCACTCGTCCCCTCTGATATAAAGATGAAGAAATCGGGATTCAAATCCCCACCGGGTATATTGAGGTAATTTTTCCCTAAATAGGTTTCTTACGCTCACCACACACAAATGTGGATATATTTTCCTCTTAATTCTACCTTCATCAGCCCTTAACCATTAATATGTAATCAAATAAGGATAGGAAAAAACACACAAAAAAACAACAACTAAGACTACTTTAAAATTTTCCAAACTTATGCGACACCGCGGCTCAGTCGGTCGCATCTCCGCTCAACGGCTCAGGTAGCCTATGGTTATCGGCCCGGACGACAATAGTGCGTCCCATAGAAACATAGGTTGTCCCCTTTAAATTACTGGTAAATTAACACTTAGGGATAAGGTTGTTTGACCAAGAAATGAAAGGGTGGACCGTCAATATGTAACTTAATTAAGGCCTTGGTAGTTCCCAGACATATAGCTTTGAGAGGCTGCCCTTGGGCTCGAACCAGGTTTCCTCGAATTGTAAAAACACTCGACCACGAGGAGCCGTGTGTGACCTTTTGTTTCTTCGTGGCCCGCCAGCTATTTTGAGCAGTCACACATATAGCTGTCAGCCCACACCCAGAGCATAGGTCTAAAGATAGACAGACCATCCTGTCATCGGGTGTAGCCTGACAAACATGTGTCGGAACATAACAAGACTAGAGATAGACCATCCTGTCATCGGGTGTAGCCTGACAAACATCCTGGTTCAAACATGTGCCGGAACATAACAATACTAGAGATAGACCGGCCGTCCTGTCATCAGGTGTAGCCTGACAAACATCCTGTTCAAACATGCACAGGAATTGTTATGCTATGTTAACATTAGCTTCACATTGAAGGTGGTAAGAACAGTCTTATCTGGAAATAGCATATACCATATTTCATCAGTTCAGTCAAACCAAGGGTTGTTTTATCTCTCCACTAAAAACTATAAAGGTAAGCTTCAGGTGATTAAATTAATATTCAAGCTAGCTTGTATTGTATGAATTGATAGGATTGATTTGGAGACTTATGGTTTAATGTACAGGCTTTGTACAAGCTTATGTATATTTTAGTGTTTAGTATAGGCCTACAATCAGATTTTTTAGTTCTATTAATTATTCATGTAAATGAATCCAATCTAAATTCGATTTAATTTAATTTATTTTTAGTTATTATGCTGATAATTTAGTACCAGGCTATATTTTTATGGCTACATTAATTTTTATTATTACTAGCACCGCGTCTTACTACCCGTTCGGGTTATACGCACTTACGCTAATGTGCAATGGTAGGGTGATTGTGAGATGAAATGGAGGACCTACAGTTTAACGTGGAATCCGAACCACGGTGGAGGCCTGGCACTCCACACATTCACAAGTTGTGATTAATACACATCTTGTCAGAGGTGAAGAAAGGGTTTGGTAATCAGATAAATCTGTGCCGGGACCGAGGATTGAACCCCGGACCCTCAGCACAGAAGTCTGACACCTTACCCCTAGACCACCAGGTCACCGGCCATTAACTTTTAGAATGGTTTATTCGTACAATGGAACAATAGTTTTCACAAACCGGACAAGTCACTCACGTTATTATTTAGAGCTTTGGGTCTGTGACGGATATCAGCCGAACGAAGAGTAGCCTAATTGTGTTGTGTCCCGTCACATTGTAGTTCATTTGAAATAACGAGCAATGCACAAGTAAACTGTTAAACTAGTTCAGTTGGAGGAATCGAATCAAAACTGAAGTTCAAAAACTATCAACACTATCCGTCCAACATAACATTTTTTTTTGCAAGTTTCCAAAAACAAAACGAAATAAAAATTTAATAAATCAACTCTATTAATTAAATGTCAAAACAAATTGTTTCTACTTGTCCGAAATCATTATAGGTTTGGATACTTCTTGGCCAGGAAGAATACGATAAAATATTTGGAGACAATCTGTCTAAATGATGGCCAGCACAAGAGTTTAAAGAGAAAAAGATGAATGTAAATAAAATAATAAAGGAACGTAGGGAGCAAATGAGATTAAAAGAAGGAGAAAGAATGAAGAATGATTTTGAAGGAAATAAGCAGCTATATTGGAAGTGGGTAAAGAAAACGAATCAAGGAGTGTGTTTTGCCTCATTGTTCGGCCCTTGCGGTTTTTTTCCGCACTTGCACAGACCGCGCCAACCACCCTCTCTACTGCCTGTACCTCTCCACTGGCGCACAGGGGGGCCAAATCCCAAAAAGATGGCCTAAAGTCGAAAGCTTCTTTCAATTTAGGTGAAACTCAGAACCCGGGGGGTTTAGAGGTTACGAATCCAAAGTCAAAATTTGAAAAAACAAAATGGCGAATTCAATATGGTTGAAAATGCTTCATAAATATTTTCAAAGTAAGTATATTTCAGTACCCTGGGGTTTTAAAGGTCGATTAAGAATCTGAAGCCAAAATTTTAAAAATCAAAATGGCGAATCTTGTATGGACGACTTATACAAAAAACTTTTTATTTAGGCTAAATTTTACATTTTGCCCTTTTCAATGATCGTTAACTAAAATTCGAATTCTAAATAGCAATATAAAAAAAGATTGAAAATGCTGTCAAAATTGTAATATATGAATATAAAGTTATTATAAAAAACTTTTTTTGATGTTTGTTTAGTTATTTGTTAAAGATTAATATTAAATTTCTTATTTAATATGTAGTTTTTTATGAAGAAAGGAAGTGAAATTAAAAGTGAAAAGTTCAGAGCAAATCTGTATTTATTAAAATACAGTCAATTACAACTTTATGCATCGTCATCAGAAGAATCATTTGTTTAAACTATAAGATAGCTGGAGCTTTCCTTACTTACTTTAATACTTGGCACAATTAATAATAATGATTCTGGTAGCAACGATTTTAATTTTTTTTTCGAGGTAATTCACGCAAACTAGAAATAAACTCGGGAACATTTGCTCGCAAAATCTTTTCTGAATTTTTTAATTGACTCTTGAGCGTCTTCGAATATTTGTTTTTTATTTTTAAAAAACTTGTACCAACAGCAGGGTAGCAGCAGATTTTTGTTGTTTTCATTAAATAATAGTTGAATTTACAACCTACAATAGGTCTGGTCGCAGAACTCTACAGAACTCAAACTTTTCCCTAGGCTTAAAAAAATATTTCGTTGCAATTTTACATTCATTTTCATACAAATCATTTATTTATCGATATCACATAAATTATTATTATGTATTTTGTAATACGTGATGATATTCTACTTACTTTCAGCTGTCGAGTCCATTTTTTAGATTTGAAATAGATTTATTTTTATAATTTTGGCATCCTCTTGAATAAAACCGTTAATAACTCGGCTCCTAGAACGACACGTCTTGCTTGAGCGAGGGTCACTTTTGAACTCAAATATAATAGCAGGTATAAGGGACATGACCCTCTCTAGTCTAGAATTCGACCTTCGGACTGTTACAGTAGCCCCATGGCTTCTTTGGTGCTGACTGACAGTTTACAGCTGTCACTTCTGACAGTCAACATTTAGGTATATAGCTAAATTTTGACTGTCAGAAGTGACAGCTGCTAAACACGTGTTTTTTGCAGATCATATGGTTCGGCGTAGGGATACATAATTTAGTCTGGTAGCTTTTCAAAGCCGTCAGCTGTCAGCTATGAGCTGTCAGTCAGCACCAAAGAAGTCATGGGGCTACTGTACTCAAACTAACCCACCAATTCAAATCCCCGAAATCTAAACTTAATTTTTCGACTTCTGACCAGCTTTTTGGGATTTGGCCCCATGTGTGGCCCAAGGTGACGTCCTGCCTAGATCGTGTTCTCGTTGCAGTCCGTGAGGAGTTCACTCTTTACTCCACGCCAATGAGAACTCCGGGTCTAGGAATCTCCGAGGAGTAACCGTGGCCACCTGTTCATGGAGCATATCATCCTCTACCTGGTCTCTCGTGGCAGTACACCAGAAGAGAGGACCACCAGTGCTGAAGGAGCTCACGGTCGCACTCTGGAACGCTAACAGAGTCGCGGGGAAGAAGGCTGAGCTCGAAAGTTTCCTGGCTGAGCTCGAAAGTTTCCTGGCAAAGCATCGTGTCGACTGTGGCGCATGACGAGGAACTTGATGCGGGTCCCCGCACGAAGGCCACCTCTTGTGGGTCGTAACGGGGTGGACAACTCCGACCAGGAGAAGGCCGATGCTCCCGCTGAGCACTTAGAGGTACAATTTGTACCGACAGACGACCCGTCAGACCAGGTGCACCTTTCGCACGTGGCTCAGGTCATCGGTGCGGTCTCTTACAGACCCTTGGATAAACCTGAACCCATGGAGGCGACAGAAATATCACGGGCGTTAGCCGCTCTAAGACTAAACAAGGCCCCCGGACGCGACGGTATCAATAACGCGGTCCTCAGAAAGCTGCCCTTGGAGGCGATTAACTTCCTCGTGGAGTTATTCAACGCCGTCCTGCTCCTGAATCACTTCCCCGAGCTCTGGAAGCACGCCAACGTCCTCTGCTTCCATAAACCGGCTAAGGACACGGCCCTAACTTCGTCTTACCGACCGATCAGCTTGCTCGACTGTTTGGGCAAGTTGTTCGAGAGACTTCTACTGACGAGACTGACCCGACATGTTCGCGAGGCGGGCATCTTGGTGGACGAGCAGTTCGGCTTTCGGGCGTGTCCCACGCTACGTCTCATCAACTTGTCCGGCTCGTGGAGCAGGTCACGAGGAACTTCAACATCAACAGGCTGACTGGTGCTGTCTTTCTCGACGTGGCAAAGGCCTTCGACCGTGTTTGGCACGAAGGTCTCCTTTTCAAACTCCTCTCCTTGAACCTTCCCTTCTACCTAGTTAAGATTGTTCAATCTTATCTATCCAACCGGACCTTCTCCACTACCTTTGGGAACGCCACATCCCAGGTCAGAAGCATCCGGGCTGGAGTGCCGCAGGGTTCCCTCGTGGGCCCAGTGCTCTTCAGTCTGTATGTGAACGACATTCCGAAATCCCCAGACACCAAGGTGGCACTGTATGCGGACGACACGGCTCTAGTAGCGGAGTCTTGGCGAGGGCAGCTGGTGGAGAGGCGACTCCAGACGCACCTGACGCAGTTGGAGGGGTGGCTGACTACCTGGGGAACGAGTATTAACGTGGAGAAGAGCACAGCAGTGTTCTTCACATGTAAAAGAAAGCTCTACAGGCCAGCCTCACTCCGGCTGTTCGGACAACAGATCAGATGGGCGGACACTGTTAAGTACCTGGGACTTACGCTGGACACCAAACTGACCTGGCGACTACACTGCACCGAGAGACTGAACAAGGCGAGGCAAAAGCTGGAAATTCTAGGCCCACTGCTTAACAGGCGTAGCGCCCTGTTTACAAGGAACGGTCTGACACCCAGAGTTATCTAAAGTGGGCTCACAACTCTTGTAGTGGTATTGACAGTGAAGATGACGATGCAGTCTTAGTAGGTATGTGAAAATTGTAAATAGTTTCGTTTTTAAAATGACTTTTTGCTACTTTCTGTACTCATTTTTTCGTTAATACTAATCTTTGTCCCGTTCTGCCCCATGCATGGGGCAGAACGAGACATATGACATTAAATTTGGAAAAATTTAAAAAACCAATGTTACAATTTTTGCATTTTTTTTATGCATTACATATTGTTCTATAAATAATAAATTTTCATTGATACCAAACAGGGTCTTCACTCGCCCTAATTAATTATGTATATTTAATTTTTAAGATCGTCTCTCATCACACCCCGAGTTTCCCTGAAGATTAAATTCTATACAAACTAAATAGAAATTTTTGTAGATAGGGCTGCTCTAAACATGTTTCTATCCTGTTCAACATTAAAATGGAATTATAAGTAAAGGAACATGTCATAAGCATCCTAGCCCTAACCTTAATTTATTATGTTTATAGGTACTCTCTTAAACAAGTATTTCACTTCATGCAGCTAGGGTTGGATATGTAGTATAAGGTGTGTTGTCTTGTGTTGTCGGTTTGTAAGTTGTAAACTGCCACAATTTTATATTTAAAAAGTACGTGTAAATCTACTAATAGGGACTTTTTTATTTCTAAGCAAACATTTAACGCGTTTCTGTCTTTACTGTACCAAAAGAGCGTTTGGCAAATACACGGTGATTAGAAACTTTCTGTACACACTTCAAAGGAAGAGAGGGAATACTAAAACAAACTTTTTCGTTAGTGAATGACATCGGCGGACGTCCCCTTTTGGTGCTAGAGGTTGCTGTTGGTACATAAATGAAAGGCAGAAAGTGGGAACAACATTTTTATTCACAGCAATTTTACAGCAGCTGCTCAAAGGAGCGACCGCTAACAGTAATGCATGCATGTAAGCTATCTAAGAATCTGTGGAGTGATCCAAGTTACACGTACGAAGTACACGTTACGAATTACGACGGCGAAAATGAGTCGTTTGACGCACCTCCCAGCAGTTTTCTCCAGCACCAAAGGGTAACGTTTGTGGACATACATTCACTAACGAAAAAGGGTTGGTTTAGTGTTTATCTCCCATTTCATTGTGTAAAAGAGTTTCGAATCATCCTGTAGGCTACTACTATATAATCTTTGTGGGAGAGATTGTCCAGATATTGTTATTGCTTGATTGTCTGTACCTGTACTATCAAAACATCGTGTCTTAATGCCGGTTCCCACTATCCACATACTTGCAATAATGGTTGATGAGGAAGGTAGAGTTGAAAAGAAATATACCCGCATTTGCGTGAAGGAAATGTGGGAACCATTTAGAGAAGAAAAAAACCTACGTACACCCGACCGTGATTCGAACCCTGCTAACTGCAATCAAGTCTATTGCGAGAGTGACGCCTTAAAACAGGAGACTACCGATGCAAGTTTAACACGGTATTGTCATTTTTTTACTAGCGCCGCTTCTTACAGCTTGTTGACTACTAATTAGGCTAAGATGTCAGGGATGTGTAAGGCTGAATTTAGAGGAAGTGCATCTGCATTTGCGTGGAGGAAGGGTAGAAAACCATTTTGAAAAAACCTTCCTCAGTACACCCGACTGGAATTTGAACCCCGATTCCCCTGTAATCACCAGTCAACACGAGTGAGATGCCTTAGATTATGCAGCCACCGAAGCAGGTTTGAAATAATTGAATGAGTAGCTGGATTTTTATTGTAAGCCTATTATTACCACGATATGTATTTATGTTGAAAGGTCATGCATGCCGACGATGTATCCCGAATATAAAATCAAAATAATATTTACAAAGGTAGCAAAACGCTTATAAACCCAATGAAAGTAGACCAAAGTTTGTCGTAATCCTGCGACCTCGAGGCGCGAGTGTGAACGCGGACAAATCTGTCCCTTTTCCGAAATAGTGTCAAGTGCTCAAGATGTAAACATCCACATGAGTGAGCATACAGATAAGGTGCCAGGGCACTCCGCTCTTGTCTGGTTTGCTGGTGACGGGGAGGTCCGTGTTTGAATCCCGGCAGGATGTACTGAGGTGTTCTTTTAAATGGTTTCCAACATTCACTCTACTCAAATGCGGGTATATTTTCGGTAATTCTATCACTATCGTCCTTGCCTTACTAGTTTAAGTACTCATATAGTCCAACCGGGTTGTACACTAAAGGACCTCAAGTACAACAAAATTAAAAGCACGGTCACACATAATGACATGTGCTCACCTCTCCAAACTATATACTACTCCCAAAAAGCACTACTTATGCCATGGTTTAAAATTAATTACCTAGTATTTCTGTGAATATTATACCTCGATCCTTCCATACAAATGCTAAATAGGCCCAAGGCCGTAGCCAGCCAATAATTTCAGGGGGGGTTTGGTGGGCCCATCCCCCAATTGACGGAGGCTAGATAAAATTCTAAATAAAAAACTGTTCTAGAAGATATCTGAAGTGTTTTTTATGGCAACACTACCCCCTAACTATCGGAGGCTATGACAAATTCTAATTATTAAACGGCTCTAGAAGCTCTCTTAAGTGCTTTTTTATGGTAACATGACCCCCTAACTGCTGGAGGCTAGGTCAAATTCCAGATATTAAACAGCTCTAGAAGTTCTCTATAGTGTTTCTTTATGGCAACATAACCCCCTAACCGCCGAAAAATAGGAACAATTCTAAATATTAAACACCTCTGGAAGCTCTCTGAAGTGCTTTTTATGGTAACACAGCCCTCTAATTTGTACTTGTACCTTAATTTTTATATTGTTTGAACCATAAATAAAGCCATATATATTTTGTTCATAAAATTTCGTGGGGGGGGGGGGGGGTTTGAACCCCGAAAACCCCCCCTGACTACGGCCTTGAATAGGCCTACATCATGTTAAAAATGTGTCATGTTCTTATTGTTACTCTCTTAAGGTGGGACTGTAGAGGAAGCAAGAAAAGGCCACTGTTTTTTGCAGTTTTTATAAGATAACATTTTTTGGTCAAAAGAAATTAAATCATTCTTCAATAAAAATATAGAGTATAATTTTCTTCACATGATGATATCAACAGTTGTTGAATATCTGTCGAGTGTCCTGGAATAATGAATGATCAACTTTTTCTCATCATTTAAAAAGTTCATCCTCCAATGTTGCTTTGCTCACGACAGATATTCAACAACTGTTGAGGTCACCATGCGAAGAAAATTAAACTTCCCGTTTCAACTGGAGCGATATTATAATTATTTATGGCCAAAAAAGTTTTGCCATACAAAATGTAAAAACAGTGACATTTTCTCACATCCCCACACTAAAATTACTCCTTGGATTTCAAGTTCAAATATCTCCTATAATTTCTCCTTGGATATGATAAAATTATACAGAAAACCAATTAGTACTATATTCAATAGTACATCACATAGAAACTAATCTAAAAACGTAGGCTAGGTAATAAATAATATGATAGATACAAATTTTGACACTAAACAAGATCAGTTTATTTAGTTTTGGACTGATTCTTTCTTTATATTCGATATTAACTACTAATAATTATGTAATACAATGTAAAATGCTATTTTAACTGTATATATATTTTGTTTAGTTGTATAAAATTTAACTTTCTATTTTTTTTCCACTAGTACTAATATTAAGTATTTTAAAATTTTTGAGGATTCAAATTTGAACTCTAACTACGAAAGAAAATGAGAGAGATTTGATTTTTTTTTTACCGTGAATGTTAAAAATGTCCAAGCCCCCGCACACACATACAGATACACACAGATAGTATAGCTACCCACACTTTCAGATACATTTTATCTAACAATAATTAGATACCAAGTGCAACTAATCATGAGGAATTTTTTTTTAATTTTATCTGTTCTAAAAGAAAGGTTATCAGATAAAAATTATAAATCGTGCAGAAACACACATGAGAATATTTTTCCTCTAAATCAAGATAATTTAAATGACTTTGATAAAGTCGAAAATTTAAAACATAAATAACGTTGACTATCTATGAAAATATTCTGAATAAAGGACTAACATGACTGATGAAGTGATTAAAATCAATATAAATTAATTTTAAAAAGTTGTTTCGAGAATCGGGTTCAATCTTCGGGTTCAATCTTCAGGTTTAAAACCTCTGACAAAAATCTGAATATAGTATATCATCAAAGGAACCGTCCTAAGGTTTTGGGGGTAAAGGCAGTCCAGCATTTTTTTTTACATTTTCTTAAACGGGGGAGAGGAGGCTTCAATATTTTATTAAAGGAAAGTGAGGGGGCTTCAATATTTTATTAAAGGGAAGTGAGGGGGCTTCAATATTTTATTAAAGGGAAGTGAGGGGGGAAGTGAAGGCTATGGAGTTCAGAACCCATCTTACACAAGTTTTTTCTATCAATGTTTATGCTAAGAAAATGTATTTTTTTTAAATATCAGAAAATAAATATATATCATATAAAATATCATTTACTTAAATGTGTTGCTCCTAATTTTACTGCAATTTAAAGTATTCTAAAATTTCATATCACTCGCTTTATTATACCACCAATCCGTATGTCTAGAAATAACTGAACAATTAAAATAGTCAAATTTACCAAATCGTAAATAATAATAATAATAATAATAAGGCTGACGAGAAGGAAGGAAAATCTTATGATTCTCTACGTTAAAGGAGGAGGGGGGGTCGAAAAACATGAAAAAAAGGCCTAACGTAATTTAAAGACGTGTAAAGAGGATTGTGGTACATACCTATCTGGTCGATACGGTGCATATCGAGACTAGAGCGACTACCATATTCCAGCGCCATCTAGATTCTAGGTGGACAGTTCGGACTTAGTTCAGTAGCACACGCACAAAAACAATCCTTCACAAGCTACGGAACACAATATCCACTATCAACAAACCAGACAACTGGCTGGTGCTAATGCAGTCAGGAAAGGGAAATATCACTTTTTATTTTCAAAGAGCGAAACTCGTTACCATCAAATACCTTGAAAATAAACTATCGATGATCTAGGGGCGGGTGGGTGGCTGGGTCATTTTATTATTTTGGGAGAGGAGTCCTAATTGCCACCAATCACTCCTAGGCCAACTCAAGGACTTGAGACAGTTTTTAAAATATAAAATGGGGTTGTAGGTGTTATGATGTAGGTAGTAATCAAGAATAGCTCGACCAATAATTAAAGCATAACAAAAACGTAGTCATCTTAAAAGCCATATCAAACATAGCCTGGGAAAGCGTTAAGTTTTTGCGTTCATGTATTTACACTGGTATGGGGTACCCATGTGATTGTCTAAAAGCAGTTTGTTACTACAGTAGCCCCATGGCTTCTTTGGTGCTGACTGACAGTTAACAGCCGACTTCTGACAGTCAACATTTAGGTATATACCTAAATTTTGACTGTCAGAAGTGACAGCTGCTAAACACATGTTTTTTTGCAGATCATATGGTTCGGCGTAGGGATACATAATTTGGTCTGGTAGCTTTTCAAAGCCGTCAGCGGTCAGCTGTGAGCTGTCAGTCAGCACCAAAGAAGCCATGCGGCTACTGTACCATAGGTCTACAGAAATAGTAATCTAAGGGGGGGGGGGACTCCTTTCATATAGCCCTATCTACTAAAATAAGTGTAGGCCTACTCGTATACCATCTATCTCCTGCCAAGAGTACAATGTTGACCTCAAACTTGGGAGCGGTTCAATCAGTGACCGCTACACTAGAGGTAACAAAACGTCAAGTGGGATATTAACAGGATATTCAATGAAGACGTATATAAAGTAGGTTTTGTCATTATCGTGTGTATTTGGAGATAAACCCTCACTTCTAATGAAAGGAGACTTGCTGGCAATCCACGTGTTTTAGCGCGTATTATTTCAATCCACCTGGAATCTCAAATTATTAAACTTGTATCTGTGCATTCTGCAACTAGTTAGTGATAAACACGCATCATTCAATACACAATAAAGGTTATATTATTGGCAGTATATCTATAGAAGAGGAGACATATTGCGGAACATCAGCTACAAAAATAAGCGTGTCCTCACGATATTTTAAGCAGGCGCCAAGGCGCCATCGAATATAAACGTGTGCCGTCACAAGTATTTATATAGTTAGCTGGCGGTATTAATAATTAAATGAACGTATTTTTTACGAGCTGCTAAAATAAAGCCAACTTACATAATACTAGGTCAATCTACGTGAGTATTGCTCTCATTCTAACAGCACACGGTCAATACAGTTCAAGAAACAAGTCAAACATTATAGCTTGGCTTGGTGACCCAAACTGTCATTATAGTCGAGATTTTTAAGATAGATTCAATCACTTTCCTTCTGCCAAAAGGTTTTTTTTTTAGCACCGCGTCTTACTACCCGTTCGGGTTATACGCTTAAGTACTAATTACACTAATGGATTAGGAATTGGGAAGGTTAAAAATAGAGGAAGTGAACCCGCATTTGCGTGGAGGGAGAGTGGAAAACCATTTAGGAAAAACCACCCCCAGTTCACCCGACCGAGATTCGAACCTCGATCTCCCCGTCCTCGGCGGTCTGGCTCAACACGACTGGCGCGTTAGCCAACTACGCCACCGAGGCGGGTTCAAAAGATATTGTATTCAGTTCATCTAATTGCCCGCATCTGTGGGCACGCCGACTAAGGCCGGGTTCACGATCATTTCTTTATTCACCGCTTCTCCATACCGGTTTACGGTTACACGCATATATTAATGACCCTATTAATTAAGCTAGTGTGACAGATATAAGGAAGGTGGAGTGTAGAGGAAGTGTACTTGCATTTTCGTTTAGGGCACGTGGGAAACCATTTAATTAAAACAACCCTTAGTAGAGATTTCAGGATTCAAACCCTCTACCTCTCCGTCCCAGAAAACCAGAATTAATTAACTTGGCAACAAAACCGCATCCGCACCAGCGCAAGTCACTATTAACTAAATGTTGATGTGGCATTCATTTAACGTAATGCCAGGATCACGATCAACTTAACGTTAACTTAACGTAAGAGATGTCCTGGGAGGTCTTTCACTTTAAGTGAACGTTACTTGAAGGGTATCACGTGATCTAGCCAGCCAATCACTATACGAGTGACCCGCCTCGGTGGCGTAGTTGGCTAACGCGCTAGTCGTGTTGAGCTCGACCTCCGAGGTCGGGGAGATCGAGGTTCGAATCTCGGTCGGGTGAACTGGGGGTGGTTTTTCCTAAATGGTTTTCCACTCTCCCTCAACGCAAATGCTCCAATTCCTAATCCATTAGAGTAATTAGTACTTAAGCGTATAACCCGAACGGGTAGTAAGACGCGGTGCTAAATATTATTATTATACTATACGAGTGACGTCACCAGGGATATTTAGTAATTCATTTGTTGGTATTATGACCAATGTTTACTCTTTAGCTTAAGTTTTAGTGATCAGACATTGAAACAAAATAATTAAACTATAATATGAAAGCTAGATTTATCAAAAAAGTTTAGTAATAGATATTTATTACATCGATTCAAACGTGTAGACATTCACAGATCATCACTGTACAAATAGTACAAATCACAGATCATACTCGAGAATGAAGATGTTTGGCTCGAGTTGTTACGTTAGGTCACGTGAATCGTGATTACCAAGGGTGGAGTACCTGAGTGTGTACCAAGGGTTCACATCCCTGAGCTACAAGGTCGGAGTACCTGGGTGTGTACCAAGGGTTCACATCCCTGAGCTACAAGGTCGGAGTACCTGAGTGTGTACCAAGGGTCTAACATACCTGAGCTACAAGGTTGGAGTCACTGGGTGTGTACCAAGGGTCCAACATCCCTGAGATACAAGGTTGGAGTACCTGGGTGTGTACCAAGGGTCCAACATCCCTGAGATACAAGGTCGGAGTACCTGAGTGTGTACCAAGGTTCTAACATCCCTGAGCTACAAGGTTGGAGTCACTGGGTGTGTACCAAGGGTCCAACATCCCTGAGATACAAGGTTGGAGTACCCGGGTGTGTACCAAGGGTCCAACATCCCTGAGATACAAGGTCGGAGTACCTGAGTGTGTACCAAGGGTCTAACATCCCTGAGCTACAAGTTTGGAGTACCTGAGTGTGTAACAAGGGTCTAACATCCCTGAGCTACAAGGTTGGAGTACCTGGGTGTGTACCAAGGGTCTAAAATCCCTGAGCTACAAGGTTGGAGTACCTGGGTGTGTACCAAGGGTCTAACATACCTGAGCTACAAGGTTGGAGTACCTGGGCGTGTACCAAGGGTCCAACATTCCTGAGCTACAAGGTCGGAGTACCTGGGTGTGTACCAAGGGTCTAACATCCCTGAGCTACAAGGTTGGAGTACCTGGGTGTGTACCAAGGGTCTAACATACCTGAGCTACAAGGTTGGAGTACCTGGGTGTGTACCAAGGGTCCAACATACCTGAGCTACAAGGTTGGAGTACCTGGGTGTGTACCAAGGGTCCAACATCCCTGAGCTACAAGGTTGGAGTACCTGGGTGTGTACCAAGGGTCTAACATACCTGAGCTACAAGGTTGGAGTCGCTGGGTGTGTACCAAGGGTCTAACATCCCTGAGCTACAAGGTTGGGGTACCTGGGTGTGTACCAAGGGTCTAACATACCTGAGCTACAAGGTTGGGGTACCTGGGTGTGTACCAAGGGTCCAACATACCTGAGCTACAAGGTTGGGGTACCTGGGTGTGTACCCTGGATCTGACTCCCCCTTCCCCACATAATAATTGTGCTTTATATGAAAGTCTGCTTTAATATAAAATTAAGGTGACTAATGTGTTCTAATAGTTAACTTTCTTGCAATATTTAAGTTACTCCACACTTGTGTTTTACTACTCTACAAGTACAAGCTCAGCATGCAAGCTGGAAATAATTTCTATTTATCTATTTTCCTTTACTAGATACTTGAGAAACAATGTGTCTCAAATACGATTAATCACTCAGCTATGTCACACACACAGCAATGTTTGGGACAAGATTAGAATGTATATAACATTTTTAAAACTAGTTTACATAATTATGTAGTTAATGAATAAAGAATAGAGATGTTTGATGAAGTAAATATTCACTTTATATTAAACTGAAACAATTACAGTATTTTGAATCTAATGGGAAATATATTAGGCTGAATTTATGTTATACAACCAGTGATTAGTGAGGGTCAAATAAAGAAGTGTGTCCCAAAGTAGAAAAGTCCGGCACGTCCAAGATTTTGAGACGTCTTCTTCCACGAGATAGAACTTCATGTATACCCTGATTTTCGTAGGAAGCGGATAGTTAGTTACTCAATTTAATAAAACAATTTTAATACATTCATGCATCAAGTCGTGTTATCTGGAGCTGTCACTTTTGATAGATAAAATAACACAAATAATAAAGAAAAATGTTATCAATGTTGGCCGCAAAGAAATGTTGGAATATTCTCTGTTGTTCCGAACAAAATCAGTCAATTGTCGGGATCGGTCAACAAACTGTGTGCGTAGAGAGCAGTTATCTGAGAGAGGAGAGGGCGTGTGTGACGTCATGGAGGATTTAATATCCGGCTGAACTGTCTTGGGGACCCCTTCAAAACTCGCTTATTTAGATGTCCGTGACCATGGTTTGTTGTGGGTGGAGGGATGGTTTCTACACGCGGTCATTTTGAGAGAGATGTCCCAACACGTGTTGGAGCCCCTTTTTGGAAATTTAAATTAATTTAAAATTATATTCGAGGTTGAAATGTTATATGACTTACACAAGACAATTCAATCATCAAGGTAAAGCATTACGGAAAAATACACTAGTATTAATATGTTCGGGAGGTTTTTGAAACTTAAACCACCCTTTCAGCTCGTGATTTCGGTCCTTTTTGTTACTATAATTGTAATTACAGCAACTTGCGGGCGCTTGTGGCGAACTTTCAATAAATCGCAGTTGATGTGACAATTACATTTTGCCCTTCACATTCAAACCAAAGCATTTCGGAGGTATCTGGTTCCTGCAGAGGCCTTCAAACGACCATGTGGACATCTCTTTAAAAATAACACTGCCCTCGGGATTAATAGTTTTAGTGAACCAACTGTTTCCCCCTTATTTTACTTGAGATTAAGTCTTCAAACCCCAGCGCAAATGCAAACAACTCTAGAAATTAAATGTGTCCGTAGAGAAGTTGGCTACAGATTCGAGCAACCCGCCTTGGAATATCAAACAAGAGGCCCGATACTGAAGGGGTCACAGGGGGCGCACCCAGCATTTCACGGTGAGGACCATATAGCGTTCGCAAGTCAAAGGCAAAACAAAGACACATATGACAAGAATGTATACAATCGGGTGGTCCGACCATCAAACAAGTCTTTGAGCCCGTCCATAAGGACTCAAAACTAGTTACGTTTAACAAGTCTTATCACCCCGGTTTTCGAGCCCAAAAGAAACAAGATAACCTTGAACCCAAATAGTCATTCCGCAGTCACTTGACTTAAACTGTGACGCAGAACAACTTACTCGGTAATAAAAGTGACTGTACGAATGTACCGAAAACAGTTACAATAGGTACCAAAAACATAATTCAAGGTACGAACCAGCAGACACAGAATTTCCTTTCATTATCTTATCTCGGCTACACAAAACAAGCTCCAACACACGCGCACATCCTCGTCACTTTCATAACTTGATATTTGAAAACGTTACGAGACAGACACTTCAACCACTTTATCTACTAGCACTGAAACATACAGGGAACGATCAACACAGCACAAAACCCCTACCGGGAGATGGTGGAACCAAACATAAGAGCGGAGAGCTATTCCGAGAACCGACAGGGCTACCAGCCTTGACAGACAAAAACACGCTAACAGTTACTACGAGCTTTTCCTGACCACACACGTTATCACACAGATGTTTTAGTTACGGGGGCAGTTTTGGAAATGTGGGTTTTTATAGACGCTCGGAAATAAGGTTTGGCGTTTAATGGTGAACGCCTCATTAACTCTCCGCAGAAAGTGATGTGGCAACACCGCTCTCCGTGACGGCGAATGTCATGTTCATTGTCGGCCAAGTGGTTCTCATATGTGAAGGTCCCAGGTCAATCGGCTAAAGTAAAACCTGGAGAGCATGCAAGATTGGTTCAAACTTGAAATAGTTTATTCTGTGACACGAAACAATTATTTTAAGCTTCTGTATTTATTTTTTAATAAGTACCGATTTTCTGTCACCGTACTATACTTGGTTTTATCGCATTCTTCCTACTAAACATGTTTTGATTACGCAATTTGCGTAAAGATGATGGCGGTATGATTTAAAAAGAAATGTACCCGCATTTGTGTGTATGAAGAGTGGGAAGCTATTTACAAAAAAATCACCTTCAGTACACCTGGTTTGGATTCGAACCCCGATCTACCGTAGCCAGCAAACCAGTCTCAATGAGCCTGACCTTTATGCTGTGTGTCCATCGATTTGGACCGTGTTATGCTTTATTCACAATAAGTAACATACGTATTATGTAACACAATATTAATGACAAGTTAAATGTTCCTTGAGAGTAAATATAATGTTTGTTTTCTCTTTGTCATCATTACTTACTTAATATGTGATTTGCGTGAGTGTGACTAAATGACTAAATACCACTCCTCTTATTGATTACCGACATAATATGTAGCTTAATGCCCAAGAAACAATGTACGTACATGTATGTATCTGTGTGCTCATTCCCGTATGGGAATACTGGTATATTCATTTCTACAGGTCTCGTGTCAGCAACATAAACAATCATATATATTATTTTTTGTTAACATCACTTTTTATCAACTAATACAAAACCTACAGCGATCAATAAGGTATCAGTGGATAGGATTTTTTACCAACTTCTGATATAACATACTCAGTTTAGGTTAAAACACATTACTTGTTTTAAATGTAAGTTAAAAGAAAAATTTAACAATATTTTTGTATCAATTGCCGAAAATAAACTCTCTTTGATATTTTGTGTATACGTTACAGGAAAAGTAGATTCTCCAGTAAGAGTCGACTTTACCTAGGCCGAGTCGACTCTTAAAAGTTGATTAAAAGCGAAAAGTGATGAATTTCGATCAACATTTACTAGTCAGAGTTGACCGTACCTAGGGAAAGTATACTCTTACTACCTTCAGTTAGTAAAAGTTGACTTTTTGCAAGGAAATGGTCTACTACCTAATAAAAAACAAATAATAAAGCAAAACCTTTATGATACAAAGAGAGATATAAATATTTATTATTCATTACAACAAGGTAAAGATTTGTGACACTTTGAGTTGCAGAGCTAACCTGAGCTAACCTAACCTAACCTAACCTAACCTAACCTAACTCCGAGTCAACTCTCCCTAACAATATACTTTTCCTGTGACATATACACTTCGCTGAGCATTTAATTTCAACAATCCAACAAAAGACTAAAGATTTTTTTGGGGTGTGGGGGGCGGGAGGGGAAGGTTGACTGTGCGAAAGTTTCGCAAGGGATTACTGGTTAGTACTAAAAATGATGCTCACAATCATGTTTGTTACTCAATGCCAAGTCAAACAACCAGGTTATAATATCAAAAGACTTACCTGTTTTTTAATTGTTGAGCTCTAAAACCCTTGGGGGGAACTAGGCTCCCCTCCTGGGGATTAAATAGATAAGTCTTAAGACGTATTAAGAGTTTTTCTCGGTGTATCGAGGTGAGTACGACTCTACCGGAGGAACTCCTTGTAAGGTTTATTTCGGTGTGATTTAATAATTATTTTACCCGCCTCGGTGGCGTAGTTGGCTAACGCGCAAGTCGTGTTGAGCTCAACCGCCGAGGACGGGGAGATCGAGGTTCGAATCTC
>CABFWO010005538.1:0-35445 GCA_902155825.1 Timema genevievae | reverse complement strand
CGTCCAACACATGGTTTCTGTTAATCGTTTTTATGAATAATAATAAGTTTTAAAATTAAAAAAAAAGTTTCTTTTATTTGTATTAACATCATTTACTTGGAATTAGAAAAATTATAAAATATATTGCACAGCTACAGAACAAAAAAAGACAGTTTTAATCACAGTGTAATTTACTGATTTAGTAATGATTATATTTCATATTTTGAGTAAAATAACATTTTCCCAGATATTTTTTTTTAATTTACCAAATTCTCAACTTATTCCCGTTTTTTCCCGACCACTTCAAATTCCCGACTTATTCCCGTTTTTTCCCAACCACTTCAAATTCCCAGCTAATTTCAGTTTTCCCTGATTTTCCCGGATGGTAGACAATCTGGGTGCGGGGTTGTTAATGAATTACAAATTAAACTTTATTTTGCAATATTTGCTATGCTAGCGTAGAAATGTATAAAAATACAAATAATACAGTTACATTTTGGAAAATAGCTAAGGTTTGAAGTGTTGCAAAAACATAAAAAAATGTGTTTACACCTCTTAAAAATGCCATAGTTTTAAAAAGTGTATATATCTTTCAATATTCCCAAAACATTATCGCCACAAAACAATAGAATGATATCAGAATTTGTAGCCTGGAATGAGGTCTTGAACATGAAATTAAAACACAAACAAAAGATGTGTATTTAATGTAGACCAAAATCAGTAAACTTGTTTTAAATCTAGAATTGACACAAATCTCTTATACCATCCATTATATTACTATACATTTACTATGTCCAAATTATATTTTAATAAATGAACTACGGAATATCAAATCCCTAAATAATATTTTTATATTAAGCTTAAATATATTGGGATGAGTCTACTTACTATATTCATACATTAAGTATAATTGATTTTATTGATTTTCAAAATGCTTAAAACAAATAGTATATATTAATTTTAATTAAGGAACAGTGAAAAAATGTATTTAAAATATCCACCGAACTAAATAGTTTTTAAAAGTATAAGAGAGTAAATATGGCACCCCTCGCTTAGAAACGATTGCTCAAAGTCTAACATAATCAGATAAATTAAAACAAAAAATGTTGCGAGACCTGATTGGCATCTTCCATAAATTATAAATTACTAGGGATGGGTACTTTGAATCCTTAAGGATATTCAATATCAGAAGATTTAAAATTATCATGGTTCAAGATATTAAAAAAACAAACTATTCCTTAAATTTTTGAGAGTGAACTATTATAAGCTTGATAGTGATTTTAGCCCAGTATAAAATTAAAGGACAGACCTATCAACCGTACCTTACCCACTTAATGCGAATTTACATTATTACAACAAATGTTATCATTTGGATTCAAATTATATTTTCTACAGCAACTAAAAATTCGTGTGAACAAATTCATAAATGAAGACTTAGGAAGCTGAGCAAAACTCATGTAATCAGGGTATCTACAAGTTTTAGATTATTTAAAATGACTTAATGAAGTAAAATAACTTTCTTAAAAAAATTTGTTGAGAACCAACCATAGAGATGAGGTGTATGACCTGTGAACAGTAAGCAAAATGATGACCAACTTCTTGACATTCATAACCAATAAATACTCTGAATGTTTTAATGTATTTGTGTTTGGGCCAAATTATTCTTATAACCACCAACCTTGGATAAGTGAAGATGAGTTTTTCCTTAAAGGTTTATAAAATACATATATATACTTTAAAATTTTCCTTTATTTTACAGACTACATAATATCACAAAATGATGTATATATAAACATTTATATAAAGTACGAAGGTAAGACGTGACCCAGCGCATGGCTGACACTCACATAGCTAGTCAAGAAGTGTGATAAATCCGACATTAAATCACTGGAGAGACCAGACTTAGACACAAATCTCAGCGCAAGAGGTGATGGCAGAGTTGAGAAAGAGAGAATCATCATTAACAATAAATACAAGGCAATCGATGGACAAACACAAAACACAACCTTTTACAAGCGCAGTCACAAATAGCACAGTGCAACTGTTGCAGAAATTCATTATGTTTAACATCTTAACACATTAAAGAGGAATGCCATCTCCATAGCAATATATTATTAGACTTCGATTATTTAAAAATTAAAGCAAAACAATCAATAGAAAATAAGTAATGATAAATATATGTCTATGGGGTTCACAAAATTTTAACTTGTGTGTCATTAAGGACTATGTTTTGGCACCCAAGGAAGCAGTGGTGTTCTTGTAAATAAGTATAGATTGTACATGACATTTTCCTAGCATGCTACAGCAGGTTATGAGAGACTAGAGGCATTTATAAAATAACACAATTAACTCATGATCTGCAAAAGAAAATTACTTTAAAACTGCTGAGGAAGAAACACATTTTATATACTATATGTGTTGTCTAAATGTAGATAATACATTAACTAATTATGATTTTAAGCATAAAAAGTAAAAATAAAAATCAGTTTCAATGTGGATAGAAAAAGTAATTTATTATAAAAGAGTTTGATTTTTTTTTAAATGCTATGTTTAATAGAAACACTGTTTGGGTCTTTAATAAACATTTTTGGCTCCTTCTACATGGTTATGTCCGTAATGTTACTATTTAAGCCTTAACATTTCAATCAATTTACTAAAATTATTTATGTAATAGTTAAAATATTATGTAAGGTCACCAACAATGTTAGTTTTAGAAATATAAACAGGTTTTAAAGAGGTTAGAGTTGTTTTTCAACGACAACAATTGTTCAAAAGAGTTTAAAAGGAGACTGAGTAGTGAGATGCGGTGACCAAAAAATATTGGCCTGGTTTATAAATAACAACTTGATACAAATTGAGGTAACTTTGATTTCGACTGATAAATATACTTTTTTTTTCTTCTTTCTGATCAAACAAAGTCACATGTGCAAACAAAAAGTAACTTCTCCAACTGACTGTCACTAAAAATCACCTGTAGCCTGAGGTCAGTGGCTTGTGTCGGCTAAGAGGCTGTGGTATGTTCCTGGTATGTGCTTAAAACTATACCCTGATTTTGGTTTGAAGAACAGTAGAGAAAATCAAAACATTTCTTTGCGGCCAACATTGATAATATTTTCTTATATTATTTGTATTATTTGATAGGTATTGATAGCATCTATCAAAAGTAACATCTGCAGATGACATGACTTTATGTATAAATATATTAACATTGTTTTAGTAACTAAGTTCTACTGTTCTTCCTACCAAAATCATACTATATTAATTATTTGTGCAGTCCAATTTTTGTAGGAAGAAATTTGTTTGAGCCTCGAATCTTTGGGATATTTGAGATTTGAGGATTTGAGAAAATTTCAGATTTGAGACTCAAATCCCTATGAAAAAAATATTTTTTTTTCGATTTTTCAAGTGAAATTTGTTTTAAAACTTTAATACTAATTATTGATAATCCATAACAAACTACAATAAGGATGAACCTAACAACAAGGCCCCAACCCAGTAATTTAACATTTAACTGAATGTTATAATGAATGGATTCTAAGAAAAGTTGTTATATTTAGTTACTATTTATATTTATCTTATTATATTATATTTATATTTCCTCTTATGTTCATTATTTTTTCCAATATTTAGTTTCAAGATTCAAAGGCAAATTGGATATTCCGATTTGTAAAATAGTTGGATTTGATCGATCTATAGAAAATGTAACCTTCTAAAGTTCTAAAATTTCACTATAATATTAATATTATTCTATAGGTATTGATAATACCGATCAAAAGGTTCAGCTATATATTGTAAAGACCTGACAGATGAATATGTAAAATTTTCTATCTTTCATCGTATGAAAATTGAACTGTACGTGGACTTTTCATGTGACTCAAATATTTAAATTTTTTAGTGCAGATTGATGGATGTTCATTCTAGCTGTCCCAAGTTATGTTGGTTTATTAGTCATATGGTGTTAGACATGTATTTAGTAAATGTAGGCTTATAGCCCGAACCAGTAAAAAAAAGTAACTTGAATCTTTCAGTAAAGAGATGACATTTTGACATTTATTTTAATAAATCAAACAATTTTGTCATGTTTTATTTAATGCTGTGTTGCTTGAGATAAGATACATTTTTGTTGCCACAAATATAGATATTTATACACAGGTATAACTTTTCATGTAAAAATCTAAATAAATTAGGGCTGGGCCGATGCCGATTATTAATCCGATCATCGGCCGATTATCTCATAACCGGCGATTCCGATGATCGGTGTTTGAATCTCCGATTATTTATGCCGATTATTCAAAATGTGTGGGTATATTTTAAGTCCTAAAAAAATAATATTTTATGTCCTAAAAAAATAATATTTTATCTCTGCTCTCTCGTATGTGATCTTTGAATAATTAGCTTGTTCTTAGCGACTTAGGTTTGAAATAAACAGCACATCCAACATTCCAAACAAAATATATCAAAATAAATATATTTACCATAGGTCTTTTTCCAATTTATGCACGTTATTAGAAATAAAAATACTCACAAGTAACAAATCTAATAATCATAAAATAAAATATTAGCAGATTGGTGTTGTTTTATCTCGATTTGTTAAAGATGCCCAAAAAATGAAACATCAGACGTAATAATCTCGCACATGCGCAAATTTGTTTTAAATGGAAACCGTTTTCCTTTTAATGCAAATACAAAACTTTCCACTGGCAGGGAATTTGTTTCGCTCATATTTCAAAATGAATTTAATTAATATATATTAATATTTAAATTTTACATTTTCTTTAATAGTTAAAAGTAAATTAAAATAAGTTTTAAAGTATTTCTTAAAAAAAACCACGAAAAATAACTTTCGTTGCACATTATGTTATTTATTATTTATTTTATCATATTGAAGTAGAGCTGGGCAAAATCGTTATATTAAATGAACGATTCATTGTATCTGGTTCAGTTCAATGATCCGTTCATTTTGACCCGTTCACCGTTCATTCGATTTTCTAGAGGTAGTTTTTATTTAAATGTAGTTAAAGCAATGTTATTTTTCATTAAGATTATTTAAATTGTTAATAAAGAGATCGGATTACTGTTTAAAAATGGTGATGATTTTTACTATACTTTTTTTTTAAGAAACCACTTATTTCTATACGATATTAATATTTAGTAGTTAAATTATGATGGAATGCTTTGTAGAATCACAAAAATCTATGTTATGATATATCTAAATCACAATTCACAAAAATATTAAGATTGTTAAAAATGTTTTAATATTGAAGCCATATTTTAATAGACATTGGATGTAAAAATTCCTATTTCATCTAAAAATAAAATAGATGTAGGGCTATTCTCTTTGTGTGCAAAAATATATGTGCCTTGATTATTTTTTATCATTAAAATTAAATTTAAATTTGCTGATTATGATTTGTCTTTGTCTAATGAAAGGGTCAGTAGGCCTATTTAATCATAAATGTGAAATCATATTTTAATTATCTAACATGTACCGGTATAGTTGATATTTATTAATGTGATTTGTTTTTGTTTAATGATAGGTTCACTTGTCCTAACAATAACAATATAAAATAATAATTAAACTACCTTTACATTTTAAAAGTTTCTGTTTGAATGTTATTAAAACAAAACTATATTGGACATTATAAAACTAGTAAAAGTAACATTTTTTGTTTTAAGGGTCATTCTACTTTATACACTTATTAAAATTGAAAACAAAAATAATCGGCATCGGTGATCGGCCTAATCGGTAACAAATGATCGGCATCGGACTAATCGGCAAAATAGCTGATCGGCCCAGCTCTAAAATAAATACAATATATCTTTTTTTTTTAATTAACCTATTACATTATTCCTGAGACTCATAGCATGATGGCAAAGAAAGCAAGTGATTTATTTGTGTAGATTTTATCATTTTAACATTTAAAAAAAATTCACCCAATTCTTCTAATAACCACAACATACAAAATATTTGCCAAATTTTAAGCTTTTTACATATCTTGTGTCAGCAATATGGCACTTATAGTAGAATTCAATGGAGTCATCAAATATTGACCATTATTGTTAATATGGCAGTATGGTAAATATTTTTAAAAGATTTATAATAAAATACCTAAATCAGTATACTTTTATCATGCTAAATAGTTCATCAACACTAAGAGAATACAAGTTTTCCTTCATTAACAACTGTCTTACCAGCATAACGGATTATATATTTTTTTATACATTTTATTTTAAATGATATAAAGTGTAAAGAGTTTTTTAATTATTAATTTTTAGAGCAAAAAATCTCAAACATGTTATGCCGAATTCCTCCGAAAAACTAGTTTGAGAAACCAATATCAACTATAATAATATAAATTAAAATTAACAAACATTTATAGCTTATTGTAAATGCCATTAAATATAACAAAACAATTACTACCATTCAAAACTAATTAAGGCACACAAGTGTTTAAAGTATAAATTTGTTTGGAGGACCAGAAAAAAAAAAATTCTTAACATTAAACCTTGTCTACATTATGTTGGCCTTTCAAACCATTATTATCATTATTATTACAACAATTTCAGATTTAAAATTTTATATAAAAAAAATTATTTTATAAAATAATTAAAATTCAAATTTGTAGAGTAATTAATAAATGTTACAACAGGTTAAGATATTTCAAACTTTTCAAATGTGACTTCCAATTTTCCCACTATGTTTTTTTTTCTAATGATTTAGGAATAGTTTTGAAAATTAAAAAGGTATGTAGATGTGTGTAAAGAATAATAGTGATTAGAAGATGAGAGTGTGAAAAGTGTCTAATTAATCAAGAGAGAAGTTAATATGTTTCTATCAAAGCATAACCTAGAAATCATTTCAGGTTGGCTTCCTTCACTAAAACTTTATTACATTACTTTACAGTATTTAACACCATTTATATCTATTAATTATTTTTGTAAACATGCACATACAACGTATCCAGTTTCAAACTTGGTGAACACATCAAATATTAAAAGATATTAAAAATGTGTTTTTTTAGCAAAAATTATTATTTATATGAGTTTTATTGTGCTTCAGCGCACAATTTTAAAAGCTGTGAAAAAAAAAATGTTGGAGCTGTGATTACGTGCGAGTGATGTTTGGTTGTATGGTGTATGGAGAGCATCATTTTCAGAACTAGCTTCGGTTAAATAACTCTTGAGTTTCACAGATCAGGTTAATAATTTATAAATTTATAAAGTTGGTGGTGTTAGTAATTATATTACCTATGTATGTATATATCATGTATAAATTTCAACAATCAAAGACAGTATTTAGAAAGTGTGTAGTCCTATTCAGTACATGTACTGTATAGTGTCACCTTATAGCTCCTTATTTATAAGGATGGATGGGAGCAGGACGGGAAATGAATCAAAATATTGGGATTGGGACGAGAAATTATAAATATGACGTTTTAGAATAATTTTAGATTAAAAATCTATATTGATTTTTAAACTAAAATGGTAGGACTTGTATAAGTTATAACGGTATTAAATGTATTGTAAATAATAATATTTTATAATAGCATCATAAAACATGTGAATATGAATTATACCGCGAATTGTTTCTGGGCCTTTTACAAAGTGAGTCAACAAACATGAGAAAATTCCTAGTTATTTTTTTAAGTAGGATCTACAATGAAATTGTTTACAATAAAATGTTTGGTAGAAGTGAACTATATAGAGCTTTAAGATTTTATAATATCAATTTCTACAAAACGATTAGCATTTGAAAAAATACTAGCTGTATTACTTAGCTCATTTTTAATAAAGTGTTCTTTATAGGTTAAATAGTTGTTATTGTAGACTTGTGTAAGTAACGAGAATGGAAAATGAGCGGATTCCAAAGAAAATGTTGGAAATGATGTAGGAAAAAGACCACAAGGGAGGCCAAAAAAGAGATAGGAAGAGCAGATAACTGAAAGTGTTCAAGTGAGAGGAGAAGAATGGGATAAATTAAAGGAAGAAGAATGGTGGAAGCATAGGAAGATGGAAGCATTTTACTAAACTGACCCGGCCATAGGTTGGAAACAGTTGTTCCCCCATTGTTCTTCTAAAACTGCCCAATCCCCCTTAACCCTACCATGGCCACTTATCAATATTTAGCAACTAGTTGACACTATCTTCTTATTGAGGTTAAAAGGTAGCCGTGGGGTTAGGGAAGAGGGGCTGAAATCTGAAAGTAGTGTTAGCAACTAAAAAATATTTAATTTGTCACAAAGTAGTTTAGATTTAATAAGGGAAGAAAAAAAAAATGTAATAAATTCATGGAAGAATCCTTTATGTCAGTTTTATCACTTTGTGAATTGTTTTTAAACTTAAAATAACCCTTGACATTTATTTGCATCAACTGTCCAGTAGAAAGTTTGGGGAAACTTAAATGTATAGGCTACCATAACGCTACACTCCTGGCAAACACTTAATCACATTATTTTTCAATCAGTTAATTTTATTTTATAATCTATCATTTGTAAAGTACTTTTTATCAAAGTTACCCAATAAATGATTATGAGTAAGGATAAAACTTTGTCTCCTACTACATTATTTGTGCATATATATTATTTATTATCAGAAAACTTAAGTTAATTGTTTATGGCTGATCTTCCAAACAAATGTACATAAGACATGCATTAAATCAATTAAAATTGTTGATAGTTTAGGCATTTAAAAACTAATTAACAGAAATATAGTACAAAAATATATATTTTAAGAAACCTTTCTTATTTATATAAAAACTATCACTATAGAAGTTTATCAGAAACTGAAACATAATATTATATTATATAAGATACACAAACTGTGTTTTATTAAATATACACATATTTAAGATCCCATCTCAAGGCCGATTAACTGGGTTATTAAATACACAACAATGTCTGAACCAGAAATGGCATAAAAGTTTGGCATTCTGAATTCGTCACTTAAAAAATAACTAAATAAGGATCAATGAAATAGTTTTTTAATTCTAAAATGAGTATTTTTAAATTATGTTGCATTTTCTTAAAATTTAGTAAAATGGTTTTGTTGATGTCATTGTCTTCTCTGGCTTGTAATGAAGACGTCAGGTCCATGAACCACAGTGCAACATTTGGTTTAAGCTGTCACCTAAGTCATGTGTTATGTGTGGAGAGAGACGGTCTCTTAAAATTGTAGAATACAAAATAGTACTTACTGCTAAGAAAAATAAAATAAAGAACTTTGGCTTATGAACCGATGGCCAAACTAACTCAAATAAGTGAGTTGTTTTAAAACTTTGTTATGTGTGCTTTCCCTAACGGTATACACAAATATTAGATAGGCAATAGTGGATAGTAAATTATCACATTTGATAAAATGCATCTTTTAAAGCAGGATACTTTTTTAAGTTTGAATAACAGTATAATATCTTACATTTGGTTGGAAAGTTGTGATATTTGATTGCACTGGTGGTAAAGTTTGCACACTTTGTTCCAAAATAGTGTGATCCACCATCATCCTTTACAAATGCCCAACAACGAAACATTAATATTTAGGTTTTTTTTTAATTACAATGTAAATTACTGCCAGTTCAAGCTATCCACACCTTAACCATAAATAGAAGGGCAAAAACATGCATTTGGCTGAGGAAACGGCAGGAAATCCTAGCCTTCCCTCTCCAAGTGTACCAGGATTGAACTTTAGCCTTACGAATCATAATCAAAGTCAAAATGAATGAAAAGATACCTATACAGGTAAGGCCGTGGCCAGCCAATCATTTCAGGGGGGGTTTGGTGGGCACATCCCCCAATTGCCTGAGGCTAGAAAAAATTCTAAATGATAAACAGTTCTAAAAGCTATCTGAATTTTTTTTATGGCAACATAACCCCTAACTGCTGGAGGCTAGGAAAAATCTATATATATTTAAACACCTCTAGAAGCTATTTAAAATTTTTATGGCAACATAGTCCCCTAACTGCTGTAGGCAAGGAAAAATTCAGAATATTAAACACCTCTAGAAGCTATCTGAATTGTTTTTTTATGGCAACATAACCCCTAACTGCTGGAGGCTAGGAAAAATCTATATATTTAAACACCTCTAGAAGCTATCTGAATTTTTTTTATGGCAACATAACCCCTAACTGCTGGTGGCTAGGAAAAATCTATATATTTAAACACCTTTAGAAGCTCTCTAAAGTATTTTTATAGTAACATAACCCCCTAACGGCTGAAGGCAAGGAAAAATTCTAAATATTAAACACCTCTAGAAGCTATCTGAAGTGCTTTTTATGGTAGCACAACCCCCCCTAATTTGTACTTGTACCTTAATTTTGATATTGTTTGAACCATAAATAAAGCCATATATATCTTGTTCATAAAATTTCGGGGAGGGTTTGAACCCCCAAAACCCGCCCCTGACTACGGCCTTGTTATGCAGGGACACTATTTAAATCAGATTTATAATGGTGAGTAAATACGAGCAATGCTCATGACTTCAGTAGGATTTTGTTAGGAAGAACCTTATCTGACAGTTACAAAAAGTTACCAACACATTATTAATTTATTTATAGGTAAATTCATCTGTAGAGAGGATAACAGGAGTTGTGTTAAGACGGAGAGTGGGAGGATGGAGTAGTTCCAAATAAAGAGTATAGTGAAGCAGGGGAGTGCCCTTTCACCATTACTATTTGTAAAGGTAATGGAATTAATGGTCAGGAACAAAGTGGAAGGAAAACTTGGGGAGGAAAGAATGAAAGCCATGATGTTTGCTGATGATTTGATGGTATGGGGGGATAAGGAAGAGGAAATACAGGAACAACTACAGGAATGGAATGAAATTTATCACGGCAAAGTGTAAAGTGATGGTAATGAGAAGGAAGGGGATAAAGCCTAGTAAAGCCATAAAGTAGGATGGAGTAGAGCTGAGAAAAGTGCAGAATATAAAATACCTAGGAAGCGTGATTAAGGCGAAAGGTGAAAGGTGAAAGTAGAGAGGATCTAATGAGAACAGGGCAGCAGGGAAAGTTGTTCTATAGGTGTGTAAGATACCCGCTAAAGAGAAGAAAAGTGCAAAAGTGTGAGAAAGGGTTGTGCAGGGCGTACTTTGTACCCATTGTCACATATGCAGCAGAAACATGAACAATGAATGTAAGAGAGACTAGGAAAGTGGAGGCCATAGGAATGAAGTTTGTGAGGAGTATGTTAGCTATCACAAGGAAAACAAGATTAAGAATTAAGTTATCCGGAAAAGAGTAGGAGTACAGGGAGTACATGAGATAGTAGAGGAAGCAAGACTGAGATTGTATGGGCATGTAATGAGGATGGAAAAAGAGAGGATGGAAAAAGAGAGAATGCCAAGAGAGAGGAGGAGCAGATAATAGAAAGTGTTCAAGTGAGAGGAGAATAATAAGAGGAAGAATGGTGGAAAGATAGAGTTTGATCCTATTTGACTTTAATTCTTTCTCCAGGTGAACGCTGATGCATTTATTCAAAACACTACCTCCTAAACATGTTCCCATAGAATAAAACCTTTTAAGTCGCTGAGAGTCCACACTGGCCATTGTCCATTTTACTGAGCATGAATAGAATCATGGATAATGCCAGTTGAAGAGCGCATGAATAGAATCATGGATAAGCCAGTTGAAGAGCGCATGAATAGAATCATGGATAAGCCAGTTGAAGAGCACATGTACATAAGTCGAAAGATTTTGGGCTTGAGTCTTGTCTTTTCATGACAAGTTTCCAAACAACAAGCAACATTATTATTATTATAAAATATATAACACTCCTAAATAAAGGTACAGTAGCCCCATGGCTTCTTTGGTGCTGACTGACAGTTCACAGCTGACTTCTGACAGTCAATATTTAGGTATATACCTAAATTTTGACTGTCAGAAGTGACAGCTGCCAAACACATGTTTTTTGCAGATCATCTGGTTCGGCGTAGGGATACATAATTTGGTCTGGTAGCTTTTCAAAGCCGTCAGCTGTCAGATGTGAGCTGTCAGTCAGCACCAAAGAAGCCATGGGGCTACTGTATGTTACATCAACTATTCAAGGTCATAAATCAAACTCTTACTCAAACTCAACAAATTAATGCTAAATATTAATTTTATAGCACAAATCAAGGATATTTAGGTATGTGATATTCTTAATTTCAAATAGTGATTTAAAGACTAAAGTTGATAAGATTAATTACCTCAATAAAAAATACATCATAGAGTAGCAGAACAAGAAAATCAAATCTTTAAAAACAATTGCATACCACAATAGTGAGATTCTTTAAGTTTATCTGAGTAGTAATGATATCATTGTGCAGTGATAGCCTTGTTTGACAAATCATGATTGCTCAACATGTTGTGAGATTACCATAGTCGAAGTGAACATGGTCGCTCTTCATCAAGAGATTGGTGGTAGTTGTAATTTGTGGGGTTTAGTAGTATTTGTTTAAATTATGTTTAACACCATAATTATTAATGGATTAGTTTATGGAGGGAATTAACGGCCAGGGACTGGATGTTGTGCCTGTCCTAATCTTAAATTAGATTATAAGGCATAGGAACCTATGAAAGGCCTAGTGAGCCGGTAGGGGAAAATATATGGCTTGAATAAAAACTGACCCAGGCCACAGGCTGGAAACAGTAATGGATGTAAAACAAAATATGATAAGGAAATGTACAGATTTAAACTACCTAAATAATGATACATACAACTTAATAACAATACATAGCCTACAACTTTCTGGTGATTATATATGCCTACTATGTTCATTGTTGTCATTAAACAAGATACAATTTTACAAAAGAGGGCATGTGCATTATGCAAATTATTGACGCCTTTATTAAGAAAAAAATATTTTTTTAAGATACCGTACAATAACTATTTTCAAATATGTTTTGGTTTTGTTTTAGCTTACACCTTTGATGGACACCCTGAATATTACCAAAGTTAGTAAACAGTACAAAATTTGAACTGGTTTCTAGACAAGGTCTGATGATAGCACAGGGATTTTTTTCCCCCTTTTCTTTCTCTATAACATTCCACCCCTATGCCCAAGTATTTGTTCTAGATAAATCATTGCCTAAGTCTGCCTGTGCTTAAATTTAGCCCTGAAATTGTTGGTTTCATACTATTACCATACAACCGAGCATATTTTTTTGATGAAAATAATCAAATAGGTATTTTATAGTTTCATCAAAGCTTTCATTAATTAAAATCACTATTTCACAACCCTTAGGAGTAATTAATTAAATGGGTATTTAAAGTTTCATCAAAGCTTTCATCAATTAAAATCACTATTTCACAACCCTTAAGAGTAATTGTTCTGTTTATTTTTAGTTAATATAGCACCCATTTCAAATACCTCAGATTAATTATTTGTAAATATTTGCATCAACCTGATTACACAGCCAGACATGGAATGTGTTTTTAACAAATTATTGTATTGCTACACCAATATTAATTAATTTTAAAAATACCCTGTGACTCATTAAAACACTTCAGCCAAAATGGTGGTAAATTGTACAAATATAATACCAACACCATTCTGCCAATACTCACAATGTGAGTTAGGTTGGGTTTATATTAATAGCCAATAGTAAATAATGCAGTGTAAAGTGCACAATTCACAATAAAATACAACGGTTTATAATGAAACGTAGTGTTTAAAGTTGTACTTAAATAAATTGTCTTTTATTCATGGAAAATGGCCTAACCTCTTTGCACTGCTGGATAATTACTTTAAAAATACTTCAATTAAGGGTTCACTCAAAATACATTGTTAATTAAACTATATATTTTGAAACATGAAATTCATATAATTTAAATTTTCTCTGTACCATTAAATCAAATTTGATTTTTACTTGGTTTTGATTTTATTATTTGTCACAAATATTATGGTAGACTCACTTCTTTATAACAGAATAAACAATTTAATATTTCCCCTTTATTTTAAATCATATATACAATTGTAATCATTGTTGTTAAAACAAATAAAATTTGTGAATAATAAACAAGTAGGGCTACAACAATGTATTTCAAACTTGAACATAAAATCTAATTTTATTCTCTCCTCACATTTTCATTGCCTGATTACAGTTCTGTTACTGTTCATGAAACAATTTTTGTGTAACTTTAAGAGTTGTAATCATGCCGAAAAAGCATAACAGAATAGTCGTCTGCTAACTAAAAATTGAAGAGCACATATCTAACCAGAATGTGTGTTAGAAATTATTTGAGTTAGTAATGATTCTTTGTTTTTGTGGCACGTCTTACTGCCTGTAGTTCTGTTTTTCCTGACAAAAAGTGGTACTCTAAATTAGATGTTTTAGAGTAGTAGGAGTGAAGAAGTGAAGATTCCTAAGATTTAATTTGAATAAAATAGTGTTTAGTGGCAGCAATGTTAAGTGTGAGCCATATTCATAATTTTATTATAAAAGCAATATCGTGTACGTTATTTTTATTTGTTCCAATCCTTTTTTCCTGTTTCTTCTTATGTAATAATAATATTTTTTAAATAAATGTTAATTTTTATTTTAAATGGCAGTTTTATTTAGACTATATAGACACTGTATAATAGTAGAGGAATGATTACTGTGTACATCATATGAGATTTAAATTTATAGTCAAATTATTATTTTTACAACATAAAGAGTTTAATTTTATTCTCACTCAATTTAATTTTTTATTGTAGCTTTGGACAAAATAAATGTCTCCCAAACATGTATTTAAAATATGTGTGGGCCATTTCAACACATTCTTTATGTGTGTGTTATCAACAATATAATCGATAGAACAGATAATTTAAGAGCGAGTTGTATTAACAAAGTTATGTACGCAAGATCTCAGGGTCAGGAGGTAGAAGGGTGACAGTCTGGAGAGGGGGGTTTGGCTGAATATTGTTCACCTTCATGTAACTTATAAACTGAGTTGGGATCTCTGCCAGCACCTCTTTAGCTAACCTGAGTCTAGCCGTGCGCGGATCCTGGTTACCTCCCATGTACTTGTTGAAGGGTACAAACTGCACTATGTCACGCGCGGCACGTTTTCCGCCAGACTTGAGAGCTATTGTATCGGCGTCCAGTGTCTCCATAGCGGAGAAATCTGCGTTGCCGATACCCACGATGATCACAGACAGTGGTAGCACTGATGCTTCCACCAGAGCCTGTTAAAATTAATACCCCTTTATTATCACAGGAACTTGCTGCTTTTAGACCTTCATTACAATTTTATTACTAAAAGACCTACTTCAGCAGAGGACCTTCATTTTAACATTTAATTTTAAGCTTTTTCTAAATATTGAAAATGTGCATTATATAATATTACACTGTTTATAAAATTACATAATAATGAAATATATCATCCCAATCTTTAAAGTAAGAATATATTACCAACAAGAAATATTTCCTTTCACACACTTGATCCTCTGTAATTTATTAAAATTGAAACTTTATGTTTGCTTTCTATAGCCCTTTAACTATAGGTAGCACTATTCCAAACAGTATGCAAAGCCAATTTCCATTATTTTATTATAAATAACAAACTATGTCAATATATTATGGAAATAGTCCAGTAGGTTATGAATAAGTGGTGGTCCATTAACCAACCATTTCCTAATATATCAGGATTGAAAAAATCACCAAAGATGATCGCAGTTATTGCATAGTTATTGAGGTTTAAATTGACTTTTGTAGATTAATATGCTTATATATTTCTTTAGTTAATAAAACATATTATTATTATTATTATTTATAAACATGAAATTAAAAAATGCCTCAACAAGTTATAAAAAATGTATCAATAGTAAAAGCAACTTAAAAGTGGTCACAAAATCAAAATGAATATACATATAAAGTATGAGGCAGACATAGAATACCATGTGGTTAAGCTATTGGTCAGCTGAAGGATTGATTTTGTTTACTCTTAAAATGGATTTTTTCATTTGTGTATGGTCTTAAGTTAAAGTTAACATTAATTCTGTAAGCAGGGATAGTGGATTTAAAGATTGTGAATTTTAGCCATTTTATTTATTTCTAATAAATAGATTAACTTTCCCTTACCAGGGCGGCCACTCGAAGTCTAGAATAAAATTCCAGCATTATTACCAGTTTTCTTAGCAAAAAAAAAAAGTTCTCAATTTTTTTAGAAGGCTTTTATTTTGGTTGTGAGACATTTAACAGATGATTATGAATGACAATGTTTCGTAAAAGTGTGTTGAACACACCACCAAATTTTAGGACTTGAGCAAGTATTGTTGATAAGTACTTCTATTCAATGCCTCGGTTAGTAGACTATTGGAATCCTACACGATTCATGCTACCAACAACTTCAATTATGTTTTGTTATAAATATTATTTTATTCATATTTTTAATTTTAAAGTATCAGCATCAACTTTTATAAACATTAACAATTGAATTTAAGTAAATTTCTTAGTAAAATAATGTCTATCGAGAGCCTGTACAATGCGCATTTGCAACTGCGCATAGAGGAATGGCACTTGAACAGAAGACGTGATCATGCACGATTACACTAAGGAATAATAAATTAAATACGAAACACTTCAGATTTATAACTGTTTATGATTCTTACGTTTTCTTATAGGGTAAAGTAAGTTAATGAAGCATATTTTGGGGAAATATTAGTTTATTAAAACTTCAATTTTATTAACTTTTCATCAAGACAGTGTATAAACACTCTACAATAATGTGAAGTGATAGTGAAGGAAGCCAAATTGAAAGGATAGTTAGGTTAGGGCTAGATATAAAAAACACTCTTCTCTATTTCTTCTTACAGTTTTACACTTCCCTTTTTGTTCAAACTTCCACAGTTGTACATTGTTTTAAATTTTCGGAAATATTTATTTTTCATATGAAGAGACATTAATGAAAAAGTAATATTTCTAAAAATTCAAAACAATGTGCTACTGTGAAAGTTTTGAAGAAGTATTAAGTGTAAAAGTGTTTCAAGAAATGAAGAGAGAAGTGTGATTTTTAAACTATACCCAACCTACCATTTTTAAAGGTTGACTTCTTTCAATATCACTTACCTTATATTATTGTGCAGTGTTTTAAAACTATCTTATTGTACATTTCCAAGCCATCATACAATTATTCATTTTATTACTTTTTTTTTAATAATTGTTAGTGTAATTTTAATGTCCTTAAAGACTTAAGTGTTGAAACCATTTTAATTATTTTTCTATTAGGCCCTATATTCTTTTAGTATTTTTTTTTAAATTGTGTTTTTTATAAAGTGTTATTTCTAATTTAAAAACTGATATTTCTGTTTATTAACTTTTTTCTAAAAGTATTTATATTTATAAAAATGAGTGTCATTCATATTTTAAGAACATGTGTTTTAATATATTTTTTAAATCTGAAATTTTAAAGATGTGATACCTATTTGCATTTAAAATAAACAAATATATAATCTTAACATTTTAAAATTATGAATATATTCAAACTCGACAAACTCGGGAGATTTTAGAAACACTCGACTCGAATGAAAAAACCCAAGCTCGCAGACCCCTAGTATATAACCTTGTTAATATAAGCTACACCAAACACCAATGTTATCAAACAAGTGACAAGCCACAGAGGCTAACTCACACGAGTTGTTTGTGGCATGTCCGAGATCACTCCGTCGGTGAGGATCAGGAGGATAAAGTAGTTGGAACCGTCCTTGAAAGCCGCCGCAAATCTCGCCACGTGGTTGATGACTGGCGCAAAATCAGTAGGTCCAAACAGTTGTATACCACGAATACAGTTTTTATATGCCTCCAATACTCCTATAAAAAGCGAGGATATTAAAGTAGGGATATGTTGTTTAGTGTTGACACATGTAATTATGTATGTTACAGGTGTATAAATCTTTAGTTGTAGACACAATACACTAGGAGTAACAATGAAAAACAAATATGAAGTTTATAAAATACAGGTTACTTAAGTTTTTGAGTGGGTGTTTATTACTTAAAGATGGGTCGAATTGACTTTTACTCACATCTCAATTAGTTTTCTTCATTTTAACTAAGAATTTTGAAACAAGAATTCCAATCTTAGAAAACATGAAAGCGTAAGGTTAACTTTTGCATATTTATATGACTTATTTCTTCTTAAATTCTGATTTATTCATATTAATTCTTTACTTTCTAATTGTTTCTATATTAAGTATGAAATAAAATGAACTAAGCATGTTATAATAGGTTATTAAATAAATATGATAGAAATGGATATGCAGATATGAGGTTTCTGAGAGGTATTGAAAATGTTACAAGAAGAGATAGGATAAGGAATGACAAATTTTGGGATTGCTTGGAGATCATATCCTTATAAGAGACGCTGAAAAGGAAAATGCTGCAGTGATTGGGTCATGTAATTAGAATGGAGAATAGAATGTCTCAGAAAGCTTTAGAGAGTAAGGAGAATGGTAGAAGACCACAGATGAGAAGGATGAACAAAGCGCAGAAAGACATGGAGACAATGTGTTTGAGGGAGAAGTTTGGAGAGATTTACAGGAATGGAAGAGGTTGTGCCAGACAACCCTTAGAGGTGGAAACGTCATCGTGTGATGATTATTATAATGATAGAATTGTTGTGAATGAACAAATAAAAATTTAAAACCCTTAAATATATTTACAAAAACTTATTTAGTATTTTGATGCTACATTGCCTCTTCCTCAGGAAGTAGTAGCAGTATTAGCGAAAGAAGTGTTTGTAAATATGTGTGTCTTAAATTTTATTTGTGCTTTGTTTTCTACAATTCTATCGTATTTATGTACAGTACACTCCTGATTATCCGGGTTAATCAGTACCGAATAATGTACAGATTAGTAAAAAACATGGATAATAATATAAACAACTTTTTTTTTAATGTTAACATATGGACTATATTTATAACATTAACATTGATGATAATTTATGTAAAACAGTTTTACAAAGATATGCATAAAAAATACAGTGCAGCTTGAATGATATTATTTCCTCCTACAGTAAATCTGTTTTGCGAAGTGATCATGTATTAAAAATTATTCCATATAAGCCGTAAAATTACACAAACTTTTCAATAGTATGAATTAAAATCAATCATCTTTAATACAAATAAAACTTGAAGATGGTGAAAAATCACCGAAACATGTCATCATAGAAGGAAAACTAAAATGTATATAAAATAAGGAGAAGGGAATAAAAATAATAAACAGGAAGATATAACCTTACTATCAATTAATATTAATCCTTACCAAATAAACATGAACATTATTAGAAATACTAATTTCTACTTTAACATATTATTGACATATTTTCTTGAAGAACCGTGTATGGATGTTTGGCAAACCAAATAACCTGCGTACCAATAATCAGGAGTTTAGTGTACTTTCAATAAATATTATTTTTTGTTTTAGTATGAATTTATTTATATCAATGGTCCGGACTATGGCGTACAACTATTTTGAGCTAAACCACTGGTGCAGGGATGGGAAAACTATAGCCCACCAGTGTGTTCAATCTGGCCTGCAGGATAAATAATTTAAATGTTGTGTGTCATGAAACAAGCATTTTAAAACACAACAAAACTGTATTTTTATAAAACCATGTCAAGATCTACATTTTAAAACTTGGTAAATCATGCCCAAAAATATCTGGCAATGTTTGCATTCTCACATTCATGTGAACAAGTGTTTTCAACCATGAAACTTAGAAAACATGATCTTAGATACAGACTTGCTGATGAGCATCTGACTTCTTTCTTGAGAATCACCTCTTCACAGTCTAACCCAGATTATGAAAAAGTGCTGGAATCTCATTCAGAGTTTCATTCATCTCACACCCACCATTTAAAGCTTCTGAACAAACTTAAAAACATACTAAGCCATTAAGGTATTTATGATTGTTTTGCATTCTCAATGTATTTAAACTTATTCATGTCAGTCTATTATGTGTGTTTGTAATTTTTTTAAAGTGAATTTCGAAGAAAAATTAATTAATTAAAGTCTATGGCGGGCCATTGTTTTATATATTTTTTTTATTTGGGTCTCCCTTTAAGTAAGTTTGCACATCCCAGCACTAGAGCATAATAGTAAATGAAAAATGTTTAGACTAAAATGTTTAAATCTGAAATGTTTTGAATCTCAAATATACCAGGGGATTCAAAGAACCTAACGTTATTTATCATTATAGGTCATACACTTAGATTATTAACAATTTGACAATTTCTCATTCCATCTGTCGCAACATTATTCAGTCTATAAATATCACTCCTCATCCTATGTTAAGTAATGAAAATATTTTTCTTTAAATGTTTAAGCTTTCAGCTGTGCTGGGAAGAATAGCTTGTGAGGGGACTATAGATTATTAGAAAAATAAAAACTTAAAGAGGTCTTACCACATTAATAGCACGTATCTTAAGTATATAATACAGCTCTAACCAAGTGTTAAATTGTAATATTGGTTCCTTTAGTTTTCCTTTAAAAAAAATGTGGGTTTAGACCAGTGAAACCATTTTACCATATGAAGGGTATAAGAGATAAAAGAAAAAAGTCCAATTTTAGCTCAAATTGAGTTAGGACTGCCACCTGCTAGAAAATAATGAGACTTCTATAATTAACTTGAGATTATGGTTATAAGGTGTCTGTGTTATATTTAAATTAATTTTAAAAAGTATTAGCTGGGGTCTTTATAGGGTTTACGATATAAAAACCGTTGTCCTGAAAAATTAAATGTAGTGTGACTTTCCTCCCTTTCCCCAGTACCCCTTCATATTTTAAAATAAATAAAAATAAATATGTAGTTTTTAAATAAAAAACTTTTCACTGATTCTAATTTTGCTGTCAAGTGAAGAATGCAGGAGAATAAGCTTAAATAAGATTTCTGATTTGAGAGTAAGCATGTAATTAATCTAATACTTGCCATGGTTTGGGCTCTTAATTTGAAGCCTACTATAAAAACTAAAACCAAACTTGTTAAGACAGCTGTGCACAATTTTATCTGTTAGTGTTTTGTCTCAACAATTTCTAATTCCACATGTACCGGCTATCCTGCCCACTTTAATTATGAACAATGTTTTTTTTACCAGGTTTGATTCGTCAACTCCTCAAGTAGATGGAACGACATGGGCTATGATTATATTTTAATACAATTACATTTATCATATAAATAAGAATGTTAAATAACACACCAACTATCCTTCACTCCTTCCTCCTCCTAAACTCGAACAAATTTTACAATAAAAGGTTTAGCCACACAGAAAAGTCAAATATCTGAGCAAGAATTTGAGCCAAAATTAAACTACCAATCAGTAAGTGGTAAAAGTAATAATACCTTGAATGCCATGACAGTAAGGGTTAGTGGGGTGCATGTTGACGAAGAACTCATGTGAAACGCGTCCGTCAGGGGGCAGCCTGGCTCCAAACCCCAAAACAGGGAACATCTTGTCGGTGTCGTAGTCCTGGATAATCTCGCCGACAGATTTGATGGCCTGCTCGTATTGGTTGGGCACCGTGCTGATGTAGTGGAGAGAGTTGGGAGTGAGGGGGTCCCCATTTGAACCTGGCCCCACAGTCAAGTAATTGAAATTTAATGCAGAAAACTTTTGAGGTAGGGATGAGTAAGGTATAATTTAGATAAAATGTACCTGCATTTGAATGGAACTTGAAACCTCAATATCCCCATCACTGGTAAACCAGACTAGAAGAGTCTGACATTTAGTTTGCATGCCCATCAATATGGGTGTTGTGTTTTATAATTACAGTTTAATAGGGGTATGCAAAGCCCATTTTTTGATCTGGAGCAAAGTTGAGTCTAATAATATGAAATAATACCAAAGTCGAATTGAAGTTCAAATATTAAAAAAAAAGTTGGAAAATAAAGTATATGTTGCATAGTTATATAACTTCAGGTATTTAACATAACAAAACAAATGTTATATTGCAAACATGATGTACACATTTTGTCATAAAATGATAAATTAAATTACTTTTCCAACAGGTAATTAGATTTCCAAATATTTGTGGACTTTTGACTTTGATTCAAAAGTGGAATTCCAGATTCGAAAATTACAAAGCTGTTCCAAAAAATATTATTAAAAAGTTAAATACACATTTATGTTGAATTTTTGTCATTTTGTGCTGTTATTTACATCACAAATTAATATTCATATGGCAAATCTAAGCAGGAAATCTTCTAGGAAAAATCCCTCTCAGTGTAACCAACCAGGATTCAAATCCTAACCTCCCGAACGTCAGAAAATCAGGCAAACCATATTATATGACCCTAATATTTAACATTGCATTAATTCTATTAATGGAACTATGTAATGGAGCATTTTTTTTATGATAAGATTAAAAGTATCACTGGGGATATGGTTTCAATACTCGACATTAAAACAAAACCTGCAAAGAAGTTTGGCCACACAATATAATAAAAATAGTTAAAATATATTATCAGGTTGTTATATAATGATAATATGGCCAGTACCTGTAAAATCGATAGCTATGGAGCAATGAATCTGGCAACCTCCTTTAATGTAATCCATAAATGTAAAAATTTTACGGATTTCAATAGATCTCAGACGAATCTGCCCTGAATTTTCATATGAAGATTTCTTTCTCTGAAAAAAAAAACCATACACAACAGATTAGCTTCACTCCCAATGGTCATTGGTAGGTAAATTCTAAAATGGCAACAGACTGAGAATAATCGTCTCTAGGATCACGCTTGAGAAAGAAGTGCCTGTGTAACTGCTTTAGTGATGAATGTGGTAAACAGAGGTGTGCGGAATATCCATACCATGGAGAATGAGCGAACAGCTGAGGAATATTCTCTCAAGAATCTCGACGACCATACCTACCTTAACAGTCAATCACACCTATCCATCAATGTAATGTGACATAGTACTGAAAACAAACCAGTTATCCAAAAATTTAACCTGTTATTTTTTCAAACCCCTGTTTTGACTTTCTACGCTCCAATTCTCAAGACATCTTGACACTAATATTAGGGAATGAGGGTGGGTATCGACACATTTACAATATTGAGTTCACCATGCTAAACATTCTATTGTAGATTTAAGAAATGAGAGATTCTATAATGTGAGATACCTACACTGGTGGAGCATCGGCCTTATGTGGCCTGGTTTGCCAATGACAGAAATGTCAGCAATTGAATCCCAGTTGAGTGTTCTGTTTTTTCATCAATTGTTTACCACTCTCGCTGCATGCAAATATAGGTAAATCTTGTCTCAATTGTACCCTCCTTATTCCTACACTATTAGAGTAAATATGCAGATAGCCTAAAAAGGTAGTAAGATGCTGAGCGTGTATTAAAACAAACTGTCAAGTCTCGCAAGAAGAAAAAAACTACTTTTCCATAAATACTGTAAACTAAAAAACAAGGAAAGGTTTTACAACTCAAAATCTGAGCAGCAAATTCAATTATGATTCTTGAATTATCATGACTTTTCCTAGTTTTCAAAATTAAAAAAAAAAAAATCTAGTTGGTTTTAAATGGAATTTAATAACTTTAGTAAAGGAATTTGTTTTTTGTATCCAGCCCCTATAAAAATGAAAACCTTTCCACCAGTGCTTTGTTAGTAAGCCTATAAACCACCGTCGCCCATTACACTATCATCAAATGTCTTTGAAAATGTATGTTTTACATTCACATTTGTTTGTTTTTATCCTGATAATTTGGGAGTTTTGGGGGATGAGCAAGAAGAACGCTTTAATCAAAACATATCCAGGATGGAAAAGTGTTAACAAGATTACTGAGATACCGCCATGATTGGAGATTATTGTTGGTTTATTAAGAGGGAATGCAAATATACTATAAGATAAAAATAGCTGTGGCAATCATTTTTAAGTATATACAATCTGTGGCAATCATTTTTAAGTATATACAATCTGTGGCAATCATTTTTAAGTATATACAATGTACATATTACCTTGTATGATAATATAAATTGATAAAATTATAGTATTATAACATTAAAAAAATTCATAATTAAGTTCATATTGTTGTACGTTAGGTATCCAAATATTGGTAATTCATTAAAAAGATTAAATTTGAGTATATCTTTTGATTTAGAAGTGACCAAGAAAGATTAATAGCATTTTTGGAATCAGCACATCAATTTCCTTTATAATCGGACACTTTAGTTCCAAAGATATGAGTTTTTTTATTGTTGTTTGGTAGTGAATGATTTAGTAAGAACTTATGTGTCACAAAATAGTGCTATCACTATTGCATATTGTATTTCACATTGTCAACACTTAGAGAATGTCCCTAAACTTTTTTTAAATATCCTTAAATTTTCTCTGTCATATTAAACCCTCCAAGATTTTTCCAGTGCATACCAATCCTGTATTGTGTCTTGGCTGGTATAGTAAATAAAATCTACCTGTTTCTCAGGGTTGATGCAATGAAAGACTGTGGATGTGGTTGGACCAGCGCTAAGCTCCCTTAAGTTTGTATAGAACTCCCCAATCAAGTACTCAGTGCCATTAGAGTTCCAGTCGTAGCAAACCACTTTGATGCTGCGATCATAGTCTCCATTACAAAGCAGTCTCACAGGAATGGTGAATTTTTTCCACTTTGGGTCAAGTGTATTTTTTATCACCTAAAGAATATAAATTGGACAAAGTTAAGCAGTATGTAAGTATGATAATTTAGACATTTAAAAAAAAGAAAAATTATTGAGGGTCTGCAATTTCAACATGATTAAGATTTAATATAGAAATTGTTTAATAAGTTGTATAGTAGCACCCAACTCAGCTGAAGGTTGATTTTGTTGGTCAGTTGGCCTCACTGTGTACGATACTTTTAGTGTTTGTTCTAACATGGATTTATTTATAACCTTCATGTATAATTCATTCATAGCTTGTACTTTATGTAAATGAGACGTCTTGAAATTGCTGATTACGTCTGTAACCAATAAACCATTTTATGAAAGTCAATTTGTATGTGATAATAAAACATGAATTAAGTAAAATTTTCATTTTTTACCTTATCAATATTATGTATATCATGGTAGGCTAATAATAAATGAAAAAATACTAATGTAAATATTGTGTCTGTGTGTATATCTTCATCCAAAAATAATGAATCAAGCTTGTACAAGCTTAAAACTTCATATGCATTCACTCTTTAGCAAAGATTTTTACACCTATATTGGATGTGTTTGCATTCTAAGATACGGCCGGTCCCAAGCACAGATAAAGTAGGTGGGTTACCAATGGGTTACCAACCCATCGAGTAAAAACAAAACCAGTTTCAAATCACATGAGCGGCCTCAGAAATTATGTGATTATAATGGTAACAACAAAAGCAAACGTCAAGGATTTTTGGTTGGAACAAGGAACACTCAAAGCTTGTACCAACCAAGAGCAACTAGGACTGTAGTAGTGGAAGTGCAAAAATATATGTGTTATGTAGTAGTCTCGCAGGAAATCAGATGGATTTGCGAGTGGACGCTACATGAAGACAGATTTGTTATCTTCTATGGAGATTACACAGAGAGACACAAGTTCGATACAGGCTTTGTGATGGACAACCGATTAATTCCAATTGTTCAGAAATTCAAAGCAATAGACAAAAGGATATCCTACATCACATTGAAACACTCGAGGAGAACCATTACATCTATCAATGAGCATGCACTGGCAAAACTAGCGATGAAGAGAAGAAGAATGACTTCTACAAAAGTTTGGAAGATATCTATTAGAGCATTAATGCTAGAAATGTGAAAATTGTGATGGAGACCTTTCATGTGAAAGTGGGGAAGAAAGCTGTGTATATACCAACAATAGGTACAGAGAGTCTACATTTAGCTACAAATAATGAGTCGAGAATGATACACTTTGCAGAAACCCAAAATCTGGTAGTGAGATTCACAAAGTTTCTATACAAATACACAAATGGGTGTGGACTTCGCCAGATGTAACGGTAGTGACCCTGACCACTTTATGATTGAAGCAAGATGCCGAAACTAGATAGAAGAGGTCAGAAACTATAGAGGAGTGGATGGTGCGAGCGATCACTTTCTAGTAGTATCCAAAGGTTGGGATGTGGATCGCCTGACAAAAAGAAATAAAGCCATGATACTATAGAAGACAAGGAAGTTGAAAGAATATATGCTCAGGTGTATGAATTTTGGAACAAAACAATGGGGAAGATAAAAAGTAGAAAAGAAGCAAAAAATGGGAAAATATAATTAAAACAATATTAATGGTAGCGTAAAAAAACTAATGAAGAAAGAAGAAAACAGGAAAGATACAAAAATAGTTTAATGTGGATGTGAAGAAGTTGTGAGTAGGAGAAAGAAGGCAAGGGAGATGTGGCTACAGAATGCAGAGAATGCAGAAAATAAAGAAATAAGAGATACAGCAAGGGTGTAAGAAATGTAAAAATAGGGCCCACTGGACGAAGAAAGTAGATGGAACTGGTTGAAGCAAAAATATCAATAGGGCAATAACAAGAACATGTTTTTGAAGTTCGGGGAACTGAAGGGTGGTATGAGAGGAACCACAATGTTTATAAATGACAAGAACAGAAACATGTTAACAGACATAGTATTTTAGAATGCTGGAAAGAATATTTCAGAGAAATTCTGAATTGTGATGACCCCAAGGAGAAATATGAGTGGAATAACAACAATGTAGAGTAAAGAAGATAAGATTAGATGGAAGTCGTAGAGGTGAAAAGACAACATGATGGCTGAGGAAGTGGGAAGTCAGAGAATACCAAACTGGCATTAGAAGCACAGAAGTACAGTCGATACTGTCTTTACAATGAAACACCTATGAGAAAAGTTCTGGGAGTAAGACAAGAACATCAAGACCTTTTTGTGGACTTTTCCAAAGTGTATTATAGCATCCACAACGTGTGTTTATTATAGTATGTACAAGATGCTTCAAGAGATGAATATATCCCTGAAAATAAAGAGGATGATTAGGGCGTGTACAAGAACAACCAAAGCAAAGGGGAAGTATAGAGGAATGTTGTCTGATGCGTTGAAGATAAAAACTCCTTACAATTAAGCATTTGGTACCAATGAACATGACAGTGAGCTAATGGCTATGGAGACAGAGATGGTAGGAATGGCCCTGGAGTTGCACATCAATGAAGAGTAAACAAGAACAAATGAGGGGATTGTAAAGGCAGGAGATATGAAGCTGAGAAAGGTGGACTTGAGTTATACTTATGGACGGATACCTTTCTAAGATATCCACTACACCTATGAGGTGACACACTAGGGGGACCACAAAATATCAGAAAAAAAATTCCCCGACTTTTTCCTGGGCCAAAAAATCAAATTTCCCTGATTAAAATTGTTAGGTATGTTAAAATAAAAATACTCTATTTATTACAAATAATTATTTTTGGAATGCACTCAAAAATAAATAGACTTTTTTTTAAGTCTTTGAATAAGATGTAGCAAAGAAAATTTTCTTATTTGGACCGTCAAATATACCATTTTTCCTGACCAACTACAAAATTCCTTAACAATTATAAATTCCATGACATTTCCAGGTTTTCATAATTTTCCAGCTTATTGCCACCCAGGTGTTTACCCACCATACCCTCTTCCATAATCACCATACCTCTGTTCGATGCACAACTGTGTAAGATCCTGATTCTGTGGCCTTCAGAAACACAAGGAATGGGTCAGATTTACAGAACCACCACCAGTTCTTCTTATCCAAGTTATGACCACTGAATTCCAAGTGGACCTCATCTTTCAGCGATGCCAGTTCCTCTGCGACCACGATGATTGAAGACGAATCCTCCCCAGAGCCAACAACTTTATCACTACTAGTCAGTGGGAGTTGAACCTAAGGAAGGTGGAGGTAAAAGTATTTGTAAACAGACAAGTATTTTCACAAGACATTCTGAAAGAGTGATTAAGTAAACTCAGAAAAACATACCATGTTTTTATGAGCTTTAGGTAGATATTTTGTTCTATTCCCTTTTACCAGAAGTTGCTTTTTCAAACAAACTATCTAACTTGAGAACAAGATAAGGTTGAACTTTAAATATATGTTGGCCTATGTCCATTTGTTTAGAGAAAGTGGGGAAAATAGCTACTAGCATTCTGTTTGAAGTTACGAGTGTGCAGCCAACCAAGGTGGTTCCAATTAGTGAAAATATATGAGTTTTGTAGATGACCTACCTTGCCACTCGATATAATCTGGGCTAAATTGCAGGTTGCAGCTCCCAAAAAATCATGATCAGAAAGATTTGAGCTCAAGGAATCAATATCATACACTTCAAATTTGAGTGGTTGTTGTTCTTCAAATCGATACGGTATCAGGATTTTTGATGCAAAATCAGGATCATGCGTGTTGTCAATCGCTTCTGTGCGGTGGTATTCAACCCAGCGAGTTTCTCCAAATGGACGAACATACGTGACTACCATTGGATCAGACTTTGACATAAGATCTTTTCCTTGAAGTGATCTACAAATTTTAAAATACATCAACATTACAATGTGTGAAAGTTAAGTTCTCCTTGTAAAATATTACTGTAAAAGGATCCAACTATTCAGTCTGGATTGCTGTGTAAGAATACGGGGCATAATCACTTACAATGAATGTCAGAAACATGAAGAGTTTGTGTGTCTTTCTGTCACGAGCATTGCTCAATATACTCATATATCACATGCAGAGGTCTGAAATTTAAAATTGACTAGCCCCTGTGCACGAACATGTGTATCTCAAAGCCAAGATTTTAAAACTTTGATTTTTTTTTATTTATTGAAAAGTGGGTCAGAAAAAAATTAAATTGAGAGATTTTTTTCCCTATCTGTTTGAAGCAAAGAAAAGCATTGCCAGGGGTAGCCATGCAATCCATAGTGTGGTTACTTCAGGCAACGCCGGTTACTTCTGCTGGTTTTTCATAATCAACACACCAAGAATTGGACCAAATCAATATTTTACATGAACTTAGGGGGGCCTAATTGTTTCTTGTATTTTTAGCAATTAGTTAAATAGTGACCTGCTCTCGGAATAGACTAGACTGCCAGTTACCGAGAGACCAGGGTTCAAATTGTGGTTATGTGTATTGTGGGTGGTTATTCCTAAATGGTTTTCCACTCTCCCTCCACAGAAATACAGGTACACTTCATAAATATTCAACCTTCATCCTTAAATCATTAGTATAAATAGTAGGTATGCATGTGTGTATAACCTGAACAGGTAGTAAAACACGGTGCTGAAAAACAATATCCTTCTATATAATAAATTTATGGTAGGGAAAAAGGCTTTTCAGAAAACAATTCCTATGATGAACAGACTTTACAACAGGTTGAGGACAATTCAGGCACAAGCATGTGAGCTGTTGTATGTAGCTTGGAGAGTGTTGCAAGAGCAGCATTTATATCCATTTCATCTACATAAGAGTCCAAACATTGCATCCTGGGGATTATCCTTTGCACAAAGAATTCACACGCCGGTTTCTGCTGCAGAGCACAATACAGCCTAATTTTCCAGCTCATTTGCTCTTAACAGATGAAACCTCTTTCAAACGTGAGGGGTTGTTTAATGTGCACAATGCTCATGTGTGGGTTCATGACAACCCACATACTACTCAGATACAATGATTAGACGTCAATAATTGGGTGGGTATCATCAATAGCTTTTTGAGTGGGCCATACTTGTTGCCACCTTGACTCGACAGGTGAACGTATCGAATATTTCTGGAACAAGTGATGCCGGAACTGCTGAACCCTGTTCCTGTGGATGTTCAATGTCAAATGTAGTTTCAACATAACGAGGCACCAGCACACATCAGCTTTGATGTGCAAGATTATTTGAACAGCACTTTTGTGGGCCGATGCATAAGCCGGGTTGGACCTGTCACTTGGCCCTCACAATCGCTTGATTTGACATGCATCAAATTACTCTGTCTGTAAATATCTGAAGAGCCTCGTGTAAGAGACTCCCAATGACTTCTATGAGGACCTCATCGCAAGAGTCATTATTGCTGCTGCAAGTGTTTGCAAAATGGTGTGAATCTATGAATATATACAGCAATCAATGTGTCAAAGCTCTCAGGCATGCAATGTTGGCGGTAGCTCCTTTAAGCACCAGAGAAAAACCTTCCAAGAAGACTACTACCACGGCCTTTACCGGATATGTATCCCGAGAAAACACCCTTTTCCCGCTTCCCAGGAAATTTGCTTTTGTATTTGTGTGTATAGATCAGCAGCCTTGGGCAAATAACGGCTCGCGGGCTGATTGCAACCCGTCACTTTTTTTTTTGCAGCTCGCAAGCTATAACTAGGCTATCTATCTACAAACACAAAATAAGTTTAAAAAGGACCAGCATTAAAAAATGTTTAAGGAAGAAATTCAACTCGCGATGATAGGCCTGTATTATCATTCAAATCATAGATAATTAGGCCTAGAGTAGGCTATGGAGAAAATTTTACAATTATCTTTAATTTGACAAATTTGCGAATATTAAATATTTTTCTGGAAAAATTTTGGTTAGCCATGGATTAACCCATAATTTAATATATGAACAAACATTTTATATGATCTCAATAAATACTTCTCACAATCCAGAATTAATAGATACCGATGAACATTTACAGGCAGTTCTATGATTCTCAATTAGAAAAATAAATTTACACCTGACAATAAAAAAATCATGAAAGATATAAAAAATCATCACCATCATCATCATCATCATCATCATCATCATCATCATCATCATCATCATCATCATCATTATTATTATTATTATTATTATTATTATTATTATTGCATCTAACTACTCGTTCAGGTTATACGCACTTACGCTAATGTGTAATGGTAGGGTGATTGTGAGATGAAATGGAGGACCTACAGTTTAACGTGGGATCCGAACCACGGTGGAGGCCTGGCATTCCTCACATTCACAAGTTGTGATTAATACACTATTCTTCTTACTAAGTTGTGTTTTATTGGTGAATCAATGCCTTTATTTTTATAAGTTACTGTTTAACTTTTTATGTTGCCTATCAGTTTTTTATATGCAGGCCTAATAAATTAGGTGAACTTATTGAAAATTCCAAGTTTATTTGGTGGCCCGGTACTATATTTTTAAATGTCAATGCGGCTCTTCAGCCAAAAAATTTGCCGAGGCTTGATATAGGCCTAGATGATAAGAAATATTTAATTTTTCATAATATGACATGGGTAAAAAAAATAATCCCGCCTTCTTTGCACACTATACCCAATAAGAATATTACCTTATAACATAAGAAACCTTGGTAGCTCAAACAATATTGGCCTGTTCTATATGCCTAATAAACCCAATCTCAATATTGGTAGACACAATATGTCCTAATTCTTGGTTGGTTGATTGTGAAAAATTTAGCATTTCATTAGTGCTGTGTTATTAAGAAAATATGTTTCTGACACTAAGTAGCTCAGACCTTTTAAGTACTAAGCCTACAGCTTAGGCCCATTCTATAAAAACGGTGACATCGCCGCGTTGCTGACGCTTTCCTGTAATTTGATTAAACCACACTAAACCAGTGTTTTTGCAGTTTTTATGGCTAAACATTTTTTTGGGGCAAAATAAATAAAATATTGCTCCAGTAAAACCAACAAATTTAATTTTCTTCACATGGTGACCTCAAAATTTCTTGAATATCTGTCAATGGTGTCCTGGAATTTAATGACAACTTTTTATCTTCATTTAAAAAGTTTCTTATCTAGGTCCTTAATGCCGCTATGCTCATGATTTATGTTCAGGAATTTTGATATCAACATGTGAAAAAAATTAAACTCTATGTTTGTACTGAAGCCATATTTTATTTATTTTGACCAAAAAAAGTGTTGCCATGAAAACTGAAAAAAAAAATTGGCCTTTTCTCGCGTACCCTTCCATCCCACCTTAAAAGCGCTGCATTTTTGAAGCCATGAAAATGCAAAGGAAAAAGCTAAACAAGATATACACAACGTTTATTGAACAGAACTGCTTAGTTCTATGCAAGGGAAAAACTGCACCTTTAGTGAAGCAGGAACACTGTGCTGTGCTGGAGCTGTTCCTTTTACTTAAAGTCACTATATTTAAACCTACTCCCAGCCTAATTTTTTTTAGTACCAAGTCTACTGCCTATTCAAATTATATGCATATATACTAACTACACCTTTGTGTTAGGGATGGGGATGGTTGATTTTAGAGGAAGTGCACCAACATTTGTGTGGAGAGTGAAAAACATCTAGGAAACACCCCCAATAAGTGCACCCAACCTGGATCAAAATCCAATCTCCCTGTCATCAGCTGTCTAGTCTATTGCGAGAGTAAAAACTTATGACGTGCCTCCAACGAAGCAGGTATCAGCTTAAAATAATGATATTGATACCATACTACACTCATTCTATCAATAATACATTTTATACTAGTAGCTCCCCCCTATATACTACCCACACCATTACCAGATAAGTTTTTCCAATCTCATTCCATTAATTTTTTTAGCACCGCGACCTACCAACCGCCCAGGTTTTAGGGCTTAAATACGAATTACAATAATATGCTTCGGATAAAGAAGGTTGGATTATAGAGGTAATGTAGCCACATTTGTGTGAAGGTAGAGTAGAAAACCATTTAATAAAATCACCCTCAGTTGGCCTACAACCTACCAAGATTTGAACCTCAAACTCTCAGTCATTGGCAGGCCAGTCTATTGCGAGAGTGATGCCGGAGACCAAGGGTTGAAAACCTTTTTGATATCACGAGCCATATGGGTTTAAAAAAATTGTTGGACCGATTTGAAAAAAAAAATGTAGAGCCAAAAAAAAAAAGTTCAAATATTTATCATGAAGTAATTAGTTATTAAGTCTATTTATTGAATACTATTGTTTGTTTGCTAAATATTTTGTGGTCTATATAAAATCACTCGGTGGGTCATAGGTTTCTGACCCTTGAATTAAATCATTTGATCACCAAGAATGTCCTTTCAATGTTCATCATCAACGCATGCAATATATTTTGAGAATAAATCACATTACTGTGCTTGTATTGTGGAAATAGTGTTTTACACTATGGAAGCTTTCCCCTTCAAAAATCATTTGTGACTCTCCAAAATATCTCCTGAGCATAAAGGAACAAGGTTACTTCGGACCTGTTCCAGTGCTGCCTGTGAAAGAGATGAGGAGCAATGCCAAGCGTTTATAAACACTTCTAATATGTAACTGTTTTATGCCGCCATCTACCGTCCAATAGTGTAACGATGCAGCCTTGACTGAGATAAAACTGTAGAAGCTTGGAGAAAACAAACGGGCATATAGTAATAGGTGTAACATTTCAAACTGACCAGTGACAAGAAGGAACATCTTCTTTTGTCTGCCATGAATGTGAGGAATGCCAGGCCTCCACCGTGGTTCGGATTTCACGTTAAACTGTAGGTCCTCCATTTCATATCACAATCACCCTACCATCACACATTAGTGTAAGTGCATGTGACCCGAACGGGTAGTAAGACGCTGTGCTAATAATAATAATAATTTTGTCTGCCAGGAGCAGGCTGTAAATGTGACATCAGAGGAGCAATGACAAAGTAGCAGGTTGTGATTTCACAATCCATCCCTACTTAGTTCATTGGTGCGTTCCTTAGTAAAATTGACGCCGTGCAGATAGGCTAGGTTGGTTGGGGCGATTCATCTTTTGGAAGAATAATATAAACATTCATAAAGAGAAAAAAAAATGTTGGAGGACTCACCAAGTATTAGCCAATTGTCTTTCAACAGGACAATTTCATGTAATGCTTGAAAATCATAGAATGTATGTAAATAAGTTTTTACAATATTATAGAGTGTCAGTATGTCATTTGATAAGCTTTTAAGTTTTGTTTGAGAACAAATAAGAAAACAACATACGACTAACCAGAAAAGTATTGACCGTCACTGAATAAACACGATGCGAGTGAGGTGACTTATCTCAACTGCTCAACTCAAACGCTCTGTATAGTTTTAACAGCACTGCCAACATCAGCGTTGTTAACGCATCCATTTGCGTTGAAAGCCTCAAACACTCAGCTAACGCCGACACACTAGGTGTTTAAAACATTTGTCTAGATTGGACCGTGTAGTGCACATTAACTTAGAATTGTTCAACTGACGTTTACGCTGCATCAAAAGTGCCCCGCTTTCAACGTCCGTATAGAATGAGCCTTCTAAATAAATGTAAGCTGTACAACTAAACTAGTAAAACTTCGCAATATTTAATTTATTATAAGGTACCCAAGTCATCTAGGAGCACAGCTACAATACAATTTATTATGTAATAAGTGCATTTAATGTACTAAGGAAAGCAGTAATCTAACGTCAATAAAAGTATTCAGTTGCAAATTAAAAAATTCTTAAGTGGGGTAAACCAGTAATCATATGCTGTCACAGCAGGCTGAAATTTCATCAGTACGTAATCATGAAACAACTTTAGATACATACAAAATAACTTACCTGCATGATATTGCCAATTCAACTTCCGTAGTAGGTAAACCAGCAGTTCCCGGAACAAATGATGCAGACATTTTAATACAGCAAATTTAAATCAAATTGATAAATTTTAAATATGTCAAAATTTATATTCAATTACGCAAGAAAAAGGCAAATAAAACTAACAGCTAATTTAGAAATGCTAAGACTAAAGGGTTAGTTACCAGCGCAACTTTACATAATTTTTTAACACTTGTATAGTTTAAAAAAATATCAAAACAAATTTCATTATTTTAAAGTGGGCTTGGCATAAAACTGCTCTTGTTTTTGTGTTCATTAAAATCAGATCAGTTCAAACATTTTATTTTCATAAAATAGTAAATTTACCTAATATACCAGCATAGCCACAGCAAAAAATATTATTTCTAACAAGGTAAACAAAATCGCAAAATCGTATTAAACTTTGGTACCCAAAACCTATATTAGTTACACATCATCAACAAACGCTTAAGAGATGCTTGTAAGCAAACTTTGTCTAGATATTAAAAGTTTTCTGTGATGATAGCGCCCTGCGGCTATATGAACAACTACGCTCTCTATCTATCCTATCGGCGAGACGTTTCGAATTTATTCCATTGCTAGATCGGGCGTTCACGTGAAACAATCTTGAAACCTTTTACATTTAGCTATTCTTGAAAAAAAAAAAAAAATCGTTATGGATTGAGATTTTTTCATTCGGATAGATCTCACTGCAGTCCCACCTCTTAGAATCGTCGATCTCGTAACAGATAAGTCAAGAGTATTCATTTTGTTGTTAGAAGAAATGTAAAATAGCGGAAGCACGGATGTACTATTTGATAATAAATGAACTTGAAGAATTCAAAAATGAATTTAATATAATACCACGTATATTTCGTGAACGCGAAGAACATACATTATGTAATAAGTTATACTAGTAATAGATTTTATTTAATCATTTAGGGCTACTTTTTCAATGTCAGGTTTTGTCGAGGTTAAATTATAACCTCAGCTTAAGATGTTTATTACCTGTTTCAATGTTAGGTTATCACATAAC
>CABFWO010005537.1:24929-46470 GCA_902155825.1 Timema genevievae | reverse complement strand
AACGGGGCAGGGTAAAACAGGAATAGCTGAATTATAAACGGAATGAAAGTAGGTCCCAAACTCATTAGCAATTAATAAAGGATCCGATATAGATTTGCCATCAATAATAATAATAATAATAAGGCCTTACTGACGAAGTTAAGGCTTCCGATTTCTCTTCTACTTGTCATAATTTGACAATTAAATGAGTTAAGATTGCATTTTAAACAAATTATATACAAAAAAAAAATAAGTAAAATACAAATATTTTAGCTAGATATAAAAATACAGTAAAAATATTGTTAAAGCGGGTGTGATAGGAGATATTTTTGAGTTAACCTAAAGTGAATCTAGCACCACACACGCAAATAAACACACACAAATACACATATCACAAAGTATTATACTAGACTCACACTTCTCAATAACACAATTAAGTATCCTAGTAACATCTCTGGTTATTCGTGTATCTTATTAAAAGATAATGGGATAAAGATGAGTAAGGCAGAAATTTAGATAAAATGTAGCCGCGTTTGCGTGAAACCATTAAACAAACTAAGCTCATCCCACACTGGCCTCCCCGTAATCAACAATCCAATATAACATGAGAGTGACGCATTAGAACATGCGATCACCGATGCGGGTTTCACCTATTTATAAATCAAGTCATGTGATTTGCTGCTGTCACTTTTAACTGATATCATCAATACCTATGAAATCATATTGAAAATATAGTAAAATGTTGATGACATTGGTAAAAAAATGTGTTTGCATATTTTTTTTAAATTATTACTACCGGAACCCTACTATAGTTCTCAAACATTTTATTTATAAAATGGTTTTAATGGCATGTATATAAAATAATTACCTATTTTATTATAAATCTTTATTGAAAATAATTAGAAATTTTTCTGAAAGAGAATAACTTACATAGTTTTTTTTATGTTAGCTCAATCTATTTTTTCATTATTCTGTGATAGCGAATGACATGTAGAATGGCACTATAGGTATAGGCGACCGTCTCTTTAAACTTTACCACTCATCGAAAATTAAAAACAATCTATAACACACTCCCTCCCAAATTCTATATTGGTGGTGTTGAATGGAAAAAAAAGACAGAGTTTATAGCCTCAAAAAAATACAAAATAACTTATTTTTATTACTCTCAAGGCTGTTATTTTACAGTTGGCTATTGTGTGACACCCTCACCTGTACCCCCACCCCCCTCCTTTAACACACACAAAACTGAGCCCTAAGCTGATGTAGTTTGAAGTTATATTTCAAATACATACCCAGTGAATAATTAAAACGAAAGAACGGTATATTGGTTTTTGTTAGAAGATTAGATTTTTAGTGTTTAAGAGATTATTCCAGCACAAGCTTATGACTTATAAAAACATAAACTCGCCTGTGGACACATTAAAAGAAAACAATTCTATTATTGGCAACAAACACTTAGTAAATATTACTTCATGTATGCCTTGTAGCCAACAATGCACTACGCATGTCATAACTGTATGGAGTGTAGTATTATTTGATTCGCACGGCGTCAGGATATAAAATCGTTGTTTTGGGTATTTCGGGATCCATAATCTAATTTCTCCAGTCTAATTTTAAAACACAAAGTAGTTTTATGCAACTTTTAACCACGTAGGGCTTATAATTCACTGAACATTCATGACTTTGCCAACATTTTTGGGAAGTCAAAAGTTTCATAAAGCCTTATTACTTCTACGTATTTGAGTTAGTATTATAAACTTTTTAAATGTACAGTTTGAAAATAATGAACCAAATTAACCTATTTAGGCTTCTGGCTTAAAAAACCTTTAGCTTTCCATAGAGTATTCATGTGTTATTATTATTATTATTTCATTAAATAATAAAATTTTAGAATTACGTTAAGTATTTTAAATTTTATTATTTCATTAAATAATAAAATTTTAGAATTACGTTAAGTATTTTAAATTTACAAAGCAATTCATCAGAATAATCCAGAGGTATATTTAGATAGGTGTTTAATATTTTTGTACATACCTGTTTAAGCTTTAACCGCCTACGCAAATGTGGATACATTTTCTCTAAATTCAATCTTTCTTATTCCTAGCCTATTAGCGTAATTAGTACAATGCGTATAACCTGAACGGTTAGTAAAATACGATGCTAAAAAACTAAAATTAAAAGGAAGACAATTTACAAATTTTTGTTCCGCACTTTTTGTTTTAAAATGTTTAAGACCTAAGTTATATATGACGTTAACGGCAATATGTGTAAGCCTGGCATTCTATAAAATGCCTAGTCTTTCTCTGTAATTCCTAAGTGGTTTTAGCAAAGTATGAAATAAATTAGTTTTGCTGTTGTATTTCATACTTTTCTTAGGAAATTTATAGAATAACCAGTCATTATATATTACCGAGAACAATAGCTAACCTAACCTAACCTAACCTAACCTAACCTTACCTTACCTTACCTAGCTACCCTATTCTAAAATAACGTAACCTAACCAACTTAAATCCTAGCAATTAGGTGAATCTGCAAGAAAACAGCGCAATACTTACATAGAACTGGATAAAAGAATTGATAACGTATTCCGGGAATTAAAAAAAATAGAAAATAAGTATGAAATACAACAGCAAAACTCGTTTATTTCATCAAAACCACTCTGGCATTATATATTCAAAGCCTAGGCATTTTATAGAACGCTTGGATTTCACACATTGCCGGTGATATATATACATATTTATGATGCATGTATACTTATATAAAATATATATGTACAATACATATTAAATGTTTAAGACCTAAGTAGTAGGTAGTACACATATGTGTACATATGTACATACACTACTTAGGTCTTAGAAAGTTCATATTAAAGGTTTAAGACCTAAGTAGTGTATATAATTATGTATATACTATGTAAACGTTTACATACATATATATCATGTGTATATGTGTATGTATATTTTTATGTATCATGTACGTAAATACATATGTATATATAGCTATATATGTATATATAAATGTATGTGTACGTAAAGATATATATATATATATATAAATTTTGAAAGTGTCGACCTTTATCATTAACAGCAGATAGTAATTTCCGATGACGGGAAACGAAACCGAAGACTGGAAAGTTCACTGACATGAACTACCTGCCTCTTATTTCCTGACGACCAAATGGTTTTCCTGCCTCCCTCTGACTTGATTCTTATTTCCGACAAATTCTACAGAAAACAACCGGAGACTCGATCAGTACTCAAGAAGACATCCGTTTCATTTTCAACCGTTGAACTGCTTACCCTAGCGTTCAGTTGGAAAGCTGTTTTGAAGGACGTTGCCTAACTGTGACTTCACGGCAAGTCAATTTAGTATTTCCCACATTAATATAGTATTTACATTCTATTCGGCGAGTTTTGAAAATATAATATTGAAACAAAAAACATGCATTATTAAATAATTCTAAAAAATTGTATTACCTTGTTAAAAATTAGTAATTTTTATCTTGAAGTAGTTTTGTACAAACGTATTTTTTTTAAATAATCTACAGGTTAGGCTATTTGGTTTCTTCTTTAAGAGGTCTTGTTGGAATAATTTGCCAGGATGTTAATTAAAAAAATTCAATGGAAACAAATGTCTATCTAGAATAGGAAACGAGAAAAAGGGAATTTAGAAATTTTAATTTAATTTAATTTTAGCACCGCGTCTTACTACCCGTTCGGGTTATATTCTTAAGCACTAATTACACTAATGGATTAGGATTTGTGAAGGTTGAATCTAGAGGAAGTGAACCCACATAAGCGTGGAGGGAGAGTGGAAAACCATTTAGGAAAAACCACCCCCAGTTCACCCGACCGAGATTCGAACCTCGATCTCCCCGTCCTCGGCGGTCGAACTCGACACGACTGGCGCGTTAGCCAACTAAGCCACCGAGGCGGGTAATTTAGAAATGTAAGTCAATGCTGTCTAGGAGCAAATATTAGAGTGAGTGTTTGAACGCGTCATAGGATGAGGAGAAATGTTATCAGTAGTTAAATGAGAGGCCTCGCAGGGTGAACTACTAATTTTCTTATCTCTCTTTCTATTTCGTACATTGAGGTCTAAGTGTGATGGTGCGTAGAGTGCTTATGCAACCCGCCTCACAAAATAACTTCAAAATACACAAGTAGATTACGTCGTTAGTAGGAAAACTAACTGGCTTATCGTAGTACAATGAGGGCTGGGTTTCTTGGATGTTCGGCCGTTTATTTCCTGGTCGATTTCTCTAATAATGGATGGTGTGTCGCTATAGTCCTCTTATATACGTTACACTATGGTCTTATCTTAGACATAGTAGAACCAAGTAAAGCTTGCTACCTTTAATGTTAAACGGTTTCTACTTCTAGAAGAAAGAAGTCACAGCCACAAGATTCCATATCGGGAATATAAAGAGAAAGTATTTTAATCGTGAAAATTTTTGACCTCGAGATTATGATGAATCTTTACGTTTTATGTGCCCCCAAACCCCCAAATAATTGGGTTTTGCCCATGCTTTACGTCCCCCTGTCCGTCTGTCCTTGGGGCTACAGCTGAAACAGTTTGATGTGTTTTATTCAAACTCGATATTTATATGCTATATGAAAATATCTCATGATATATTTTTTTAAATAATTTGAATCCACCCCTTAAATTAAGTGTAATTCAATAATAAACGAGTTTTGAAAGTTTGATTTAAAAAAAAGTTGGACAAATTTTATTTAAAATTTACAATATATTAAGTGTTTATTATGACTAACAAGGTAATATCCGCTTCAATGGCCGAATGGTCTCTAAGGTGTTACTATCGTGTTAGACTGACCTGCTGGAGACGGGGAGATCGGGGTTAGAATCCCGGTTGGGTCTTTAAGGGTGGTTTTTCCTTTAATGGTTTCCCACTCATCTTCCACGCAAATGCGGCTAGATTACCTCTAAAATGATTACTTCCCTACCCCATTAGGGTAATATCGTATATGTTTATAGCCTGAACAGGTAGTAAGTCACGGTGATAAAATAAACAAGATGGTATATTTGTTTTTATGAGGAAAACTTACCTAATTTTATTTAACTGAAAAAAACTATTTTTTTAATAATGTTCCGAACTATTATAATATATTATATGAGAAATTTGTACGATTGTGTCATAACATTTATTTTACTAAGAGGGGATCGACCTCCCCTGTGTAAGCTATGCGACACTACACTTAGGGTGTACCAACTTTTGAAAGATATCAAATATTTAAGTTAATATCAATATTAACGAGCTATGAACACTTAATGACTACTGTGTGCATCGTAAAGATGTGGTGATTTAAATTCTAAGAAATATCTGAAAGTTTTATGGCTAAACTTTTCCCTTCAAGTTGGGAGTGTAGCGAATGTGAGTTAATGACAGTATTTCGCAATTTTTATATAAAAATAATATTTTGAGCAAAATAAATCAAATATCGCTCCAGTAGAAGAATAGTTAAATTTTATACACATAGTAATCACAAAATATCTTGACTATTTGTCATGAGCAGGCTCGGAATCCAGGTGGGTGAGGGGGATCAAAGGGTCCATTTACCCCCTGTGAAAGTTAGAAAATTAATACAAAAAACAAAATTAAAGTTAAAATTTTAGAAAGAAAGCATAACACAAATAAATTATACAATTTCTTATACTTTTATGTACAGACATCTATTAAGCCGGGTCCACACGTGCGTTATTCATCCACTTTTATTCAATGTTCGATATGACTCACGCAAGTGTGGGGAAAAAAAATCGTTTTCATGTAAGAATATTTGCTCTGCAGAGCGAGTAACGAACATTGCTCCGCAGAGAGACGGTAGACTACCACACATCAAAGAAGACTAATAATCGCCTGAGAGCAGTTCATCCACGAATAACGAATATAGAATATGTGTAGACAACAGGAGCGGCGGAACTGTGGGGGACTCTGCCCCGTGGAAATAATTTGCCCCTCCCTAGAATAAATCCCCCCTAGATATATTTTAAATCCTTTGATATTATCGAATATAAAGCTGAAAGATGGTCTTGAATGAAACTCCAAATGACTTCTAGATGCATTCTATTGTCAAAAATTTGCCGGAGAAGACCGCTTCAAATAAATACTAGACTAGAGGCATCTAACTGGCAGAAAAAGTCAGGGGAGGAAAGCTCTAAATAACTTCCAAGGTCATCCAAATTTCAAAAATGTCTAGGGGAAGACAACTCCAAATAACTTCTGAATACATATCATTTTGATGAAATTTCAGGTGAGGCCCACCCAAAATACCCTAGTTTCTGAAATAATTCAATTTTCAAAATTTGATCGGTGTAATACCACTTCAAAGATTATCTTATAGAGGTATCTATTTATCGTAAAACATTAAGCTGAGGATCACTCTAAATAACTACGAGGGACATCCAAATTTCAAAAATGTCGATGTGAGGAATACTTCAAATGGCTTATAAAATAATCTGATTTAAAAAAAATCAAGGCGAAGACTATTCATAGCTTCTAGAGTGAACCTTTTTCCAAAAAATTGTTGAAGAAGGGCCACTCTAAATAGTTTATAAAAACGGTCTGATTTAAAAAAAATTGAGGAGGATGACCACGATTTTAAACATACACAAGATCAAAATATGAATGAGAAACTAATAAATTTCTTCAAACAGAAATCTAACACTAAGTAATTATGTTATTTATAAATATGACCCCCCTATGAAAATGATCTGGATCCGCCCCTGGTCATAAGTATATTATCATTTGATGACAAACTTTTGAAATTAAGAGAGAAAGTTGTTATTAAATTCCAGAACACCCTTGATAGATTTTCAAGAATGGTTGAGGTCACCATGTGAATAAAATTAAACTCTATGTTTCTACTGAAGGAATATTTGATTTCTTTTGAAGAAAAATGTTTTGATGTAAAAACACTGACCTTTTCCCGCGTTTCCTACAGTCCCACCTTAAGTCTTGGTTCAACGACTCAAGAATGTCACTCTACATTTACCAGTCTTATGAATATTACTACCCCGTCTAGCCTTATTATATTACACACTAATTGGGCAGTGCACTACGAATATACATCCCCAAGGTTAGTAGAGGGAGGTGATGCTATGACATCAGAGTCGAGTTTTAGGACTAATAAACGGACTAGTTTATGCCTTTGAAAGAAGCAAATTTACCATAGATATACTTTCAATTTCAAGCATTCTAAAATTAATCAATGAGTGTTTTGACATAATCAATTCATTTTCTTTTGTTTACCAAAGAAATCATGTCAAAAATGGTATAGATTGGACAAAAATAAACAAGATAGCGTATTTCAGGAAACGACCTAATTCATACTATGAATGTTGTCTGTACAAAGCTGAAGTGGAATTTACAACAAACCCAGTAGCGACTCTAGAGGGGATTGGGGGGGATCTTCCCCCTAGACCATAAATAATATTAACAAAAACTTAAATCATATTATGACGTATAACTAAAATGTAGAGCGCATAGGTTTTTACGCTGGCCACACTTTAAGGCCAGGATTACGACTTAATATTCAAACGTTATACCACTATGCACATTAAATATACACCTAAAATTCAGAATTCAAAAAAGGCTGATACACTGTACGTGGACAAATAAAATTTAATCAATACGGCCTAACTGTTTAAAGCATATAAAACTAAAGGTACAAGAAAATAACTTAACTAGTAGCTACCATTCTTAGGTTTAAGTACATCAGTAGTTTTAAGGCTCTCAATACGATAAGGGTTGTTACACTTGGGACCGCACTTAGATATACTTCAAAACACCTCATACCACACCCAATTTCACATACAGTAATTTACACCTGACTGGGATTTGAACTGACAAAGCTACCAAAGCTGGTTAATCAACACTTGAGCCAGAGTGCCTCACTAGCTTTTATTGGGGAGGAGGGAGACAAAAAAGAACCTATTTTCACTTTAGAAAATAATTGTACTGATAATAAGTTACTTATTGATAACGGAATAAATTATTTATGCATTGCTCCAAACGTAGATTCTCAATTTTCAGAATAAAACATTTCACTATTTATGTTAACGGTGCTAAGAGTGAACAAATTATTGGGGGAGCGTGTAGCCCCTGCAAACGTCGCGTCTAGCGTGAATAGCGTTTTAGAGGTCTCGGCCACAAAATGGAGTTGATTATAAATATTTCTTTCAAAAAGTAATACTCTTTTAATAAGGTAAAATAAAATCCTACAAATATAATTTATGTGAAATGCAGAAAATACAATACACATTTTAAATATGTGATTTTCTCATTTCTAAAGAAAGAAAAATCAAATTAGTAATAAAACTGAGTTTTAAAACGTGTTATAGTTTCTTTCCGGTTCTTACATAGTAAACCAAAGATAAGTGTATAAATTTAGCACATTTGAATGATTTTATTACTGTTACTAAGCTACTTACTATTAAAATAATATTGCCTAAAACACTTACATAAGTTAAAATAGTTGTCTCAAGTTACCATAAAAATAAATACAAATAGCTTCACGAGGCACTTAATATTAATAAATTAGCTTGGTCTCCTACGGCTGGTCCCCCCCTCTATCTAGAAAATATGTCATTTTGACTACGGCCTTGATTGTATACCCTCCCTTCCCCCTCCATATAAATTTCTGAGTGCACCACTGCACAAAACTGTCCACATACCTAAATAATATCACAGCATTTAGAGTCAATCAAAATGTATTAGATTGTCTATTTTCATATATATACGAGTACGAGGCGTGTTGGGACATCAGAACACTCCTCCCACTTGTGGAAACAAGAGCGCAGGAAGGGGGTTGCTGGTAACTTGATGGACCCTCATATGGGAGGTCCAGATATACGTATACAAACTTTTAGTTGATAATAGTATAGTTACATTTCCTAAAAACACCTCCCTTCTCATCTCCTTAAAAAATTAGCGCCCTCGAGTGGAAGAATGTTTCATGGAGAATATTATATCAGTAGATAAAAAATGTATTTTTTCAGTGCTGCTTTTCACTATCCGTTCGGGTTGTACGAAAATGTGTTGATGAGGGAGTTGAATTTAAAGAATTACACCCGAATTTGCGTGGAGAGATAGTGGAAAAATAATTGAGATAAAAACATCCACAGTATATCAAATCGGGATTTGAACCCAGATCTCTCCATTATCAGCAGTTCAATCTATTGCGAAAGTGACGCTTTTAGACCGTTCGGCCACCAAAGCGGTTGAAAGTATTTTAATATTTAACAAATATCATAAATAAAAAAACTCATGTTAAGTGTCCAGATAAAGAAATCAGTTGTTTAGTCAGGACAAGATTTTTTTTTATAAGAAAGAGAAACTTGAATGAACTGAGACTAAAGTTCACGAATGCCTGTTTGTATAAACATTGGATGTTGTGAGTGGCAAATGACATAACGGGTGTTGCGAGGATAGTTATGATGAATCAATAAACAAATAAACTAGAAGCGCTGACTTAAAAAGGAGGTGTCAGCAGTCCATAGCTAGAAACCAGGCCGGTCGCCCGGTTTAAATGGGAGGGTTTGGAGCCCTCGGGGCTAACTATGAGAGATCGTGACCTGGAAGGTCACGCTGCTTGTCACGGGGCCACGTGGGCTAGGTCGTCGGGTTCACCAAGTACCAGTCAGGGCTGTCGCTTGAGCCTAGGGAACCAGGCTCTACGACCATGCAGGGACTGCCTAGCTGTCAGTCAGACCATAGGTAACACCTCGTTCGGTCACTCGTTTCTCTATATTCACCAAGTTCTTCATTTTAACTTCACTTTTAACATCGCATTTTAATTAGAATAGTAGTATTAATAAACCTTTAAAATCCAAGTCCAACGTCAATCACAAACCCACACCAGTAGCCTAATCATATCATCCCCCCCCCCTCCTTATCCTCGGCCAAAGATATCCTGACAGATCTACAGGCCCACACGAAATAAACATACAGAAAAGGGAGAGATGTCAGGTCTAAGAATTCGTACGTAAATGTGAGACATGTATTCTAGCTTTCTTTATTTATTGAAGATTCTTTCTTGAAAATAAACAATACTCACATATTTATTTTCTAGGTTACGACAAACTATTATAGAACTTAGGTAAAATTGTTTAAGATAATTTTACTGTGCAATACCATTATTTTGTTAAAAGAAATTCACATATTCATTAATTTGTTTTATAATTACAACCACAAACAGGGACAAGTTTCTCAATTCAAGTCCAAATGAATAATTCTCTTTCGACTGTAAGAACCGATCAAACACAAGACAATTAATTGTGAATGCTTAAAACAATATTTTGTATTCTTTTTTCTAGCACCGCGTCTTACTGCCCATTCGGGTCATACGCTTACGTACTAATGGCGCTGATGGTTTTGGGGATTAGGGACGTTAAATTCATAGAAATTGTACCCGAATTTGCTTGGAGGGAGAGTGGAAAACCATTTTGGGGAAAACTTCCCTCAGTACACCCGACCAAGATTCGAATCTCGATCTCCCCGTCATAGGTAGTCTAGTCTACTGTGAGAGTAGCGCGTTAAACCATGCGGCCACCGAAGCGGATTTTTGTAAACTACTAGGCTGCATACGCTAAGAATAAACTTTACACTAATGAAACATAATTCACGTGATTGATTCAAGTGATAATATTTAACTTAACTGGATAAAAATGTTAGTTCCCGGCACAAGTATCACACTAAGTGGTGCGGCCTGTCAGCAAAGCGCTCGGTTCTGACGTCATGCGCAGTAGCGATCTGAATCAGTTGCTTGTTCGCAACTACCTTGTATTATTCGTAGTACCATACTAATTAAGAAGGGATGAGGCAGGTATAATTTAAAGTAAGTTTGCCTACATTTGCTTAGATTAAGAGTAGAAAACCAATTAAGTAAAAAAAAAACGCTCTAAGTACATCTTACGGGATTAAAACCTAGAACTACCCTTTAACGGCAAACCAGACTAAACGAGTTTAACGCCTTAACCCATAAATACAGGTATTTACAAGGTAAATCTTTTACTAATTATTGCTTGAAGACAAACTCTTTATCAATAAAACTGTCACATTTGAGTTTAAACAGTGGAGCATATTTTTAATCGTTATTATATTTGAATGTGCTTTGGGCTTGGGGGAGGGGGAGAATGGAATGTTAGTGATTTCCCCGATAAGTACGATGAACTTTTAAAAATACCACAAACTGGCGTACCCAGTCAACACTCTGCAGATTGTACTGTAATACATTTATGCTTGCATCGTATAGCTGCCCGATTCAATTATTATTTTAGTAGATCAATATACAATAATAATTATTCTGTTTGTACACTTTGATGTAACAATTATATATCTGCTCATTGTTCATATATGAACTTGAAATAAAATTTTCTAGTTCCAATATTTGAAATAAAAATGTAATCATTAATACCTTTATGTACTGATTGCCACCGCTTCAGTGGGTACGCGGAAAAAACCCGCCAAACCCCCACTTCGATGGTCGAATGGTGTAAGGCTTGGGTGGGCAACCCTGTAGCCAATCGCCACAAGGGGCAAAATCTACCATAAAGGTGTGGCGAATTTTAGTCTGCCCGCTCTCAAGGTAAAATAAACTTTTCCCTGATGGCGTGTGCTGGTTTTAACTTGACATGTCCTGCATATCATTGGGAGCATTCCTCTTTTAGATATTCAGACAATGTTTCTGCAACTTGTCAGACAAAAGGATTGCCAAATTTCGCATTAAATTGTCTTACTTTTTCAATTTGAGCAATTTGTTGTAACTGAGTAGTCAAAGTGTACATGTTTTGAATAAACTTATTGAAACAGTGTGTGTTTTAAATGTTGGATAGAGTAACTAAATCTCATGATTTTTACATAATGTGGCGAATTTCATCTCTCATTCGCCACACCTGTGGGTACGTTTAAAAATATACCTTCTACCTCTGGTCTAAGGTGTCACTCTTTAAATAAACTGTAATGTCGATGACGGGTAGATCGGGGTTCGATGACCATCCGGGTGCACTGAGGATGTTTTATTTTACCTTAATATTTTCTCTCTACGCAAATGCGGGTAAATTTTCTTTAAACTTTATACTACTCATCCTTATTACGTTAGCGTAGTTATAATATATGCATGTAACCCAAACTAGTAGTAAGATGCCGTGGAAAATAAAGAGTATAAAGAAAATGTTAATGTTTACGTTATTTCTTATTTCTAAACATATTTCTCTCACCAGGCTGTGTCAGTGTAGCTCTGATTATGTCCACAGCCCGTTTGTTCCAAATGGCTTCATTCACTGGCTCCTCTTAGGAAGTGTTGTTATTGGATCAGACAGAACGAAGTAAAGCACAGGCTATAAGCCGGCAAGGATCACCGGTTGATATTAAAGTCGAAATGTAATGCGGTACAGCCTGCTAAACGAGACAGGGGGAATAGCGAACAGCAGGTGGCCCTAATATGCCAAGTGTCGGCGCCAATTCGATCACATGGTATTATTTCTTGTTAATATTGTTTCGTCCATCTTGAGATGGTAATAGCCAGGCTATTTTTTTTATATCACGTGCATCATATGTGGGCGTTTATACTACAGTAGGCTTTTGATAAGAAGAGCCTTTTAGAATATGCAAATCTTTTTTCGGTAAATATTGATAACATTTTGCTATTTAATTAGTATATATTACATAAGCTATAAATTACATATAGGCTGCATATAAGTATTGAACACCTCCGTGAGCTAATGGTCAGAGTCCCTGGTTACAGATCCAGAGGTCGTGGGTTCGAATCCCGATGCTTCCAGATTTTTCTGTGAAGAAGTGGGACTGGAACGAGGTCAACTCAGCCTCGTGAGGACAAATGAGGACCTACTTGGATGAAAATTTAGCTGCTCCGGTCTAGAAGACTGAGATTAGCGGCCGGAGAGTTCGTTGTGCTGACCACATAACATCCTATATATTATTAATAAGTCGGCACTATCTTCTCCAATAGATGACGGCCGCTCGGCTGGTATGGTTAGATTGCAGAATGATGCTATTGAGTTTTTTATTTACTATTATAATATGTTAAAGTAGTTTTAGTAATATCTGTAATGGTCAGGTACGGAAATTCATAACAAAGTTTTACTATATTTATCTACAGGTTACATGTTCACAGTTATCCTTGAATTTAGACTATTTGACTAACAAAGAGTGGTAAGGGAACGTTTTAAACAAACTTGCTTGTAGGGAAAATAAACTTAACTAAAGGAAATAATAGAATCTCTGGCAGTTAAAATGCACAGATTCAGAACCATAATCAAATTCCACTAATGAAACTTTTAAGTACCAGATACCATCTAAACTAAGTTTGAATGCGAATTTAAATTGATCTACCCAGCATAATGTACATTTAAAATACCATCCAAGTCATTTTGGTGTTGTATTACCCTACGGAAGCTCTTGTTAAATTTTCCAAGATAAAGTTACAAAGTTCGACTTGTGTGTTCCTAAATAAATCAAAATGTAAGCCCGGATTTCGCAACAACAACAAAAATAGTACGACAAAATTATACATTAGTTTACTTTATCATTTCATCTTTCCTAGCTTGTGACAAAATTTAAAAAATCAACTATAAGTAAAATACTCCTTAGCAGGCCTATTTATTCTCCTGAAAAACAAACCTTTATTTTGATACTCATATAAAACGCTGTTCAAATATCAATTTTGAACAAAGTTAATACAGCCATTTTTAAAATTTAAAATTTACAAAAATAATAAACTTTATTAAATTTAATTATCTTGAGAAAAACAAACATACATTCTTATTTATTTTGTAAAACACTCACCAGATACACATTTTGAACAAGAACTTTAGAGCCCTTTCCGAAAAATCTCAAACTATCACAAACTAGTCATCTCTGTACTACCCTTAAACGAATTATTTCCTCCAAACTAGTATGCAGTGTTATTTGTCATGTCAAACATACCCAAGTTATTTTCAAAAATAAATCACCAGAACACTACCCTTAATTTAGAGTTAAAATTAAAAAAATGAAAATAATTAGGTATGACCATAAACACCCTTAATATCAAATCTGAACAAAATACATCGAACCGTTTTTGGGTGTAGCTCCTGGTATAGAGAGACTTGGGTACAAACAAAATGTAAAAAACACTTTTTTTCTATTACGGAAGCACATGGCACATAGATAGGTCCTACATCATGATCTCCAAGGGTGACATTTTTCACTATTACAATACTTTCTTTCCATGAGAAAGGGAACATCTTTTAAGGTGGAAGTGTAGGGAACGCTAAAAAAGTTAAGTTTTTTGCAGTTTTTTTAACCCAAAAAATGTTATTGTATAAAAACTGCGAAAACCCCTTTTCTCTCATCCTCTAAACTCCTACCTTAATGGAGATTGGTTAGCAGCTCAAATAACAATACATCTCAAATTTAAATATACCTTTTATTTCGATTTGTTGTGTTGGCGATATAGACCATGCTCACAGGAGATTACACACAATATCATTAATCATCAGTTCCAACTCGTGCCAGACACGTGATGCAGCCATGTGATGCGTAGTCCCGGGGTCGTATCCCCTTGATCTGTTGTAAGTCTCCTGTGGTCACGTGTAGATCACATTGCCCCACCCCCTTCCTCCTGGTAGGTGTTGAGTTCAAGGACCCGTGATTGATTCCCGAGAGAACACAATTACATCATCCAGAGAGGTTTCGAGGGGGTTGTTCGGTTTTCGACAATTAACGAGACTCTCGCTTGCGGTGACTTCATTGACAGTTGGCCATCATTTACTATTTTGTAGCGAACAATGTTGCGCAACAAGGTCATAAAGACGCTCTTTTTTAATGGCTTTAACGTACATTTAGAAACATTTACAGTTAATTATCATTCGCGTTTTAAAACCAGCTTCGGTGTCCACATGCTCTAATGCAGCGTTTATAAAATGCTCCGTGAGTCAATTTCAGAATATTCTTTGTTTGTTTATAACACTATAAAATAATATCAGTAATTAGGATTGACATGTTTTAACAAAGGGCATTTGCTAAAGGTGTGGCCATAACAGGTGATGTTTTCCGTTTGTTTTATGCTTCTATGATTGTTATATTTAACTGAATTTATTATTATTATTATTATTATTATTATTATTATTATTAGCACCGTGTCTTACTAGCCGTTCAGGTTATATGCACTTACACTAATGTGTAATTAGTAGGATGATTGTGAGATGAAATAGAGGACCTACAGTTTAACGTGAGATCCGAACCACGGTGGAGGCCTGTCATTCCTCACATTCACAAGTTGTGACTAATACGCGTCTTTTCAGAAGTTAAGGAAGGGTTTGGCAATCAGATAAATCTGTGCCGGGACCGAGGATTGAACTCCGGACCCTCAGCACAGAAGTCTGACACCTTACCTTGGACCGCAAGGTCACCCAACTGAATTTATTGAATGTTTAAAAGAGTATATTAAACATTTTTGTAAAAGTTCTAAAAGGTATTTTTTCTGGTAAAAGGAATCCTTCGCTCTGAAAAGTTTGTGAATCCCTGCTAAAGCGTCACTCTCGCAATAGACTGGATTGTCAATGACGGGGAGATCGGGGCTCGAATCCTGGTCAGGTGTGCTGATAGTTTTTTCCCCTAAATGGTTTTCCACTCTTCCTCCACACAAATGCGGGTATGCTTCATCTAAAATTCAACCTTTCTCACCATAACACATTAACGTAATAAGTACATTTACGTGTAACCCGAACGGGTAGTAATATACGATGGCAAAAAAAAGTCACTGAATTAAAATATAGAAACGTCACTATACTTTTATTTTCTAAGATACACCCCAATTTTAATTGGAAAAATTTTATCTTACAGCTACAAAAGTTACTAGACATAATTTCATGTATTCATACGTCAAGTCGTATTATCTGCAGCTGCCACTTTTGATATATATTATAAATACCTAGAAATTAACACCGGTAGAAAAATGTTATCACTCTTGATCGAAAAAAAAGGTTTATATTTTATAAAAGGCTCTTTCTACTAAAATTGAACTGTAGCATGGATACTTTTTTTAGCACCGCGTCTTGCTACCCGTGCGGGCTATGCCTAAATGTACTAACTACGCTACTTTGTTGGGGATGGGTAATGTTTAATTTAGAGATTGTACCCACATTTGCGTGTAGGAATGATGGAAAAACATTTAGGAAAAACTATGCTCAATACACCCGACCGGAATTAGAACCCCGATCTCCCCTTTATAGGTAGTCCAGTCTCTTGAGATTATGACACCTTAGACCATCCGAAACCAGAAATGGCTGATAAAGAATTATTATAAGAAATATATAGCTCTATTTTCGATACATAATCAAGTTTTAAGTTCATTTATCTATATTTATTTATTGAATTCCGTGCGCATTTCAATCTGTATTTTATTTATCGAATTCCATGTGCATTTCCTTCTGTATTTTTATAACTTGTGCTCGAGCTGTTTGGATCAATTCCGATTACTAAATAAAGCTCACCGAAGAATACCTCCTGGGGCGATGCGAATATTCAATTTGAAGTTCAAAGTAAATGTAGATGCCCTTTTCCACAAATTTATTGACAATGGAAGCTCGTGGAACACAGGCTTTCAAGAAACAGGGCGCTTGTAATTCTGATTGTTTGTAACATTTGAGATACATCATTCGTAAGGAGATTTAGAGCATTAAAGCATGCCGTCATGAAAAGTGACAACTAGTCTTCGAATTGCACATTCCTAGTTTTCATACAGTTTTGAATATCAACATATTTAAAATCCATGCTCTATTTGTTCGTCCTTCTAAGGCTCTTCATCCCAATTACCGATACCCTAAAGCAGGGATCTTCAACCCGCGGGCCACTTGCGGCCCGCCGTAACATTTTTTGGGGCCCGCCGGCTCATGAAACATTTTACATTATTAAATAATAAAATAAATAGGTATTTTAAGTTATTTTATAAACTATTTTTGCTTTATACGTGAATAAAATTATTAAGTTTCTATACAAATTTACCTTAAAACGGCAAACGACTATTCTAGTAGACAAAAGAGAGAGTACTATTTCGGGTGTGTTCGGACATAGTCGGGAGTTTTAACGTTAGCTCATCACCGCTAAGACACTCGCAACATCAAAAGATAGTATCAATACAGTATTGCGGCTCGTGAGCCAACAAGAGACATAAAATTTGACCCTTGGACTTTAAAAGGTTGAAGACCCCTGCCTTAAAGAGATACAGATTGGTACGAACACCATGGAACACGCCATCTCTATGGGAACAATTTTAAACTTGAAAAATCCAAGATGGTGGATCCAAGTTAGCGGACGCAACGTACAAATTGGGTCCTAAAGAAATGAAATGTTGTATGGATTTTGTATGGATCATGATATCATTATGTAGAATGATCCTAAGCTTGTAGAATACAAGATGGCGTATCTAAGATGGCGGACGCAACGTACAAATTGGGTCCTAAAGAAATGAAATTTCGTAAGGACGCTATGGATCATGACATCATTATGAGACAGATCCTAAGCGTGTAGAATACAATGGCGTATCCAAGATGGCGGACGCAACGTACAAATAGAGATAAAATTTGGCATGGGCAATATCAAGCAATCAACCGATATAACATAAAAAATTTACAAAATGAAGAGAAGTTGTAAAATAAACGTTAAGTTCACCGAACAGACTTTCTAGTTTATTTGCCTAAAATGGAGATAATTACTCAAATACATGGAATTAAATAATATACATTGTTGCAGAAACATTCCCCTAAAGACCACAAATGAAATACCATACACTGTTACTATTAAATAAACCTAGGTTATTGAGGGAAAAGTAACTTCTCTTATCATCAAAGATACATATCTTAGAGAAATTATCAAAATTGGAAATTTCCAATTTTGTAAAAAAAAAAAAAAGAACTTGTTATTTTTATTGGAAAATTAGAGTTGCCATTTTGATTTCAAAGCTAAACAGTGTCTGGATAGGAAATTTAATCAAAATCGTTAAAACATATTTTGAGAAAATCAATGTCTTTCTTTTTTCCTCCTTAAGTAAATTACCTTTAATTTAAGGGTTTGGTAGACAATTTAAAAAAACCTCTGAAGAACCTTATGAAAACCCTGACATCAAGCTTTAGCCTGATTGGTAGATTGGTTTCAGCTCTAGTCCCAATAACAGACAGACAGACATACAGCATTGCGAAAACCAATTTTTCATGTTCAGGGGGTCATGAAACTTCGACATCTATCAAAATCTACAGATCAATTTTTTTGACGGTCATAATACTTTCTCTACCCAAAGATGTGAGAAAGTAAAAATAAACACTTTTTTTAAGCACAGCGTCTTGCTACCCATTCGGTTTATACTTTTTTAGCACCGCATCTTACTAACTGTTCGGGTTATACACCTATGCACTAATTACACTAGTGGTTTAGGGATTGGAAAGTTTTAATTAAGATTAAGTGCACCCACATTTGCTTGGAATGAGAGGGTAGCACCATTTAGATAAAACCTCCCTCAATGCACCCAACCGAGATCGAGCCCCGATCTCCCCGTTTTAGGCAGTCTAGTCTAACACGAGAGTAGTGCGTTAGACAACGCGGCCACCGAAGTGTGCTGGGTTATACTCTTATGTACTAACTACGCTAATATGGTAGGAATGAGGAAGGTTGAATTTTAAGGAGGTGAAACCACATTTGCGTGGAAAAAGTGTGGGAAACCATTTAGGTAAAACCACCCTTAGGGCACCCTACTGGGATCGATTCCCCCCTTCATTGGCAGTCTAGTTTATTGCGAGAGTAGAACCTTGGACCATGCGGCCACCTAATATAGCGTTCGTTTTTACGTAGGCCTAATACTAATTAAAATTTTAATAGATCTCAGTGGTCTTGGTGTAAAGTACTCGCCTTAGGACTCGATTTTCGTGGGTTCAAACCCAGCTGAGACCGACGGATTTTTCTTGAGCGATAAAAATCGGAGGGTAAATAAAGCCATCGGTTCCATGTCGATTGTGGGGTGTAGCAGGTGAAATAACACCGGATGGTATGTGAAAGTACCTTCCCTGGCAAAACTGATAGGCTCTTTTGCTGTCGCTCATAGAAATTCACTGTGGAAGACAACGGGCAATCACCATACTTTCTGAACTCCACTAGTACATGGGATCTCTACCAGGTGGGTGACCTGGCGGCCTAAGTGTAAGGTGTCGGACTTCTGTGCTGGGGGTCCGGGTTCAACCTTGGTCCCGGCACAGATTTATCTGATTGCCAAACCCTTCCTTAACCTCTAACAAGACATGTATCACACACAAATGGTGAATGGTAGGAATGCCAGGCCTCCACCGTTGTTCGGATCCCACGTTAAACTGTAGGTCCTCAATTGCATCTCACAATCACCCGACCACTATACATTAGCCTAAGTGCGTACAACCCGAACGGTTATATAATAATAATAATAATAATAATAATAATAATAATAATAATAATAATAATCTACCCGTTGGTGCAGACAGCATTAACTTGCTGTAGGGCTTAGTGCATGCTCTACACCGGATGGATAGAATTCACATCAAACCAACCTTCGGGTTGTTGACTTAAGAAGAAGAATTTAAATTAATCGATAAGAACAACACAATTTCCATAACACAATTCATCAACCTAGCGAGCGTAGAGTTTCAATTTTAATTAGTGCTTTATAACACTCGTCTCCGAAACTTACATGCTATAGTTATTTTTTATTAATTATTTCTTCGCCATACCTGTTAGGGCAATTCACACTTAAATAAACTATTGAAATAGGGATGAAGAAAGTGAAAGTTAGAAAAAAAATTGTTTGGAGAGAGAGTGGGAAACCATTTAGGGAAAACCATCTTAATAGACACAGCCGGGATTCTAACCCAGATCTCTCCATCACAAGAACAACAGACTATAAGTGCCCAAAATTTCTGATTAGCAGGTTAAAAATACCCAATCTCATGTTTGTCACAATTATGACATAATCTGAATTTCTAATATATTATGTGTGCATTGAGATCCTTTTAACCTTTTAACAAGAAATCTCAGGCACGTATAGTCCGTTTTTCTTTTACGGAGAGGTTGGGGTTAGAATCCCGGCTATGTATACTAAGAGTTTTTTCTTAAATGGTTCCCACTCTCTATCCACACCACCATTAGTAAAATCATTACATATATACATATATAATCACGCCATTCCCATACGGTGTAGGTAAGACACTGTGTATATAGCTAAAAATACCTTCATATAATTACTTCATTACTCGATCCACACTAATCCTCTCAATATGTCCAGACCAACACATTGATCTATTGAATTCTCTTTCAAAGCACATTCCTTTGGTATCCATTCATTACAAGGTTTTCCACATACTTTTCTTAAATATCTCATTCCATCCACATTCATCCTGCTCTTGTATTTCTCCTAACAAAACCACGCTTCACATCCATAAAATAATGTTGACTTTAACATACTGCCATTTTTCTCTCTTTCGATATTACTTCATTCTTTATAATAGTCCACATACATCCAACTAACTACTCTCTGAGATGCATTCACCCGTCTGTCGATTTACCCATCTAGCCTTCCATTTTTACAGAAGATTCTGCCCAGAAACACAAAATCATCCACTTGTTCTAACAGTTTTACATCTATATTAAGCTGACAATCATTTCCTGATCCGTCCTTATCATAAACTATCACCTTAGTTTTGGAGACATTTATACGAAGATCCATTCTGCTTGTCGCCACATTCAAACGATCTAATGCATTCTGCAAGTCACTTTCATTCTATTAATACGGCATCGACTGCATATATCAGCAATCTCACATACACACTGTCCACTTGTACACTAACCGCGTCCTCACAAGCATCCCTCATACACTTGTCCATGAAAACATTAAGCAACCATGGAGACATAACACTACCTTGTAAAGCACCCTGTTCAGTGTCAAATTATTCGCTCAAAGCTACATCCACCCTTACTTACGCTTTACTTCCATTATAGACCGCTATAATTGCATCTACTAACCATGTAACCACACCAAGCTCTCTCAGAACATTCCACAACATATTTTTATTCGCAGGATCAAACGCTTTCTCCAGATCAACGAATGCACAATAAACTTTCTTCTTTACTGCCATACATTTCTCAATATCATGTTGTAATGCAAATATCTGGTCAACTTCTATTTATTAAATATATTATACTAATTCCATATATTATACATCTATTGATTAAATATATTTGTTAGCGATTTTACTATTTTCATTCAGATGTAAACAGCTGCAACTAATAAACTGTGATATAATAATAATAAAAATAATAATAATATAACGATTATGATACTAATAATAATAAATTTGAACACCCCTATCATTTACTACTTGCCTTTATGTTTACCTTAGTTTGTTTACTAAAGAATTTGATGAACACATAATATACTTATATTAATATTAATATATAAATATGTTGTGTAAAAAATTTCTGTATACATATATATATATATATATATATATATATATATATATATATATA
>CABFWO010005537.1:0-24164 GCA_902155825.1 Timema genevievae | reverse complement strand
CCCAACCGCCTTGGGAATTAAAATCTGACAATGCAGAACAGGTCTTTAAATAATACCCTGGTTTTGTATCGTCAGATTTTAATTTTATTTCCATCCCTTGCTTGGGGCTTTTTGAGGTAGATGAACCCTTTATGCATGAGCACAATTTGTTTGCAATCAGGCTGAGTTATTAATTAACTTTCGCTTTACAAGCCTTCCTGCATCAGAAGCATTAATAATTAATTCATTGGAGGAAGAGAAAATGATGTGTTTTGATGTCGACTTGCGGCTTGATGATGCTTGAAGCACAAACAAACAAATCATTGCTTCGCCCCAACAAGCTCGTCACTTAACCTGACGTTCGACCATTAATGAGGCGTGTAATTTCAATACTCGGATAGTTGGAAAATACTGGTTTTTATTACCGCATCTTACTACCTGTTCAGGTTATACGCATATATAATAATTACTCTAATGGGGTAGTGATTAGGAAGGAGGTATTTCAGAGGTAATGTAACTCGCATTTGTGTGGAAGGAAAATGGGAAATCATTTAGATAAAAACATCTTCATTATACCCGACCGGGATTAGAACCCCAATCTCCCCGTCATCAGCAGTCCAACACGAAAGTGACGCTTGAGAAAGTTTGGCCACTGAAGTGGGTTGGACAGTTACTCAACCATATATAAAAATCAGGGACGCTACGTCAAATTATGAATTAGTAAACTACAACATCTTTAGGGGTTGAACGCTCAAAGATCACTAACAGACTAGCACTGAACAGTTACAAAAAATTCATAAATTACTAAATTGGAAAATACATTATCATTGAATTTAAAATATTGCATACAATAACTTGACCGTTTTAAAAAGACTTGCAATAAAACAAATTAAAATTCAGTAAAAAGAAATAGTAATAAATAAATATATACAGTTAATAATTCTATAATGTCCTTGATTAAAATCTAACAGGCTGTCACAGAAAAATTTCTAATGAAAACATAGCTTACTAAATAGTTATCATTGGATAAAAAAAGATTGCATAGCTTGACAATTTGAAATATATGAAACACATTTTTTTTAAATCACAATAAAAAATGTTGACAATACATTTTATTTAATAGATAGATCTTTAATATGATAAACATAAAATTGAAGTAATTGGTGTTAGTGGTGATTATTATTAATTTTTAACTATTCATCAATATGTATCATTATTTAGCTTTATTTTTTAATTTTTTTTTTTTACCATTTTACGTATTTGTAAGGTACTTGTGTGCTTTTCATTGCCGGCCTGTTATAGGTCTTACGACTGTTGACCAGCACTGTAATAAAGCAAATTATTATTATTAGATTAGTAGTAGTAGTAGTAGTAGTAATAGTAGTAGTAGTAATATATGGCAGTTTATTAGTTGTACGTGTTTACGTCTGGATGAAAGTGGTACCATCTCTAACATAATAATAGTTGATTAATTGTACTACTATAAAGCCACATGGCTGACTCACTCACTCACTCACTCACTGACATTAATGTTTACCCACTTTCAGATAAGCTAGAAACTTAAAATTTGGCAAACTTATGGATTCTAGCCTGCGAACGACGTTAAAATTCCAAAAAGCTAAAAAAAAAAGTTTAACCCCCGAAAAAAATCAAAATGGGGGAGCAACTTTAAAGTCGGTGCGGACCTTTCTTTGGAAGTCTCTTGTGGATAAACAGTAAGACCTATCAAAAAATGGATTGCACCTGCAGCCACGGATTTGGCGAGATCCACAAGTTTGGTCCTATTACTTTATGTCGTATCTCCATCGGTTATACCTTAGATAAAGCTATATTTTTTTATTTTAGGTAAATTTTGCACATTTTCCACATATTTTTTAATTTTCTGACACACCTATGGGACAGCTAGAATCATAAAATTTGGCAGGCATATTGGCACATCCAATACCCATAAGCGTGCCAAATTTGATGATTCCAGCTGTCCTATAAGTATGGAGAAACTAGAATAATGTGTGAAAAATACAATACAATACCGGTAACTTAAGTTGTTACGTTCAAAACAACGCTGTAATTACATTAGTTTCCATCCACTTGAAAATAAAAGTAACTGGGGGGTTTGGGGTAGAGCCTCCAACGATCAAAGCGATTTTTACTTCTAATGGTGTTTGAAATCACCAACAAAACCTTTGGGTGACAAAAAAAAAATACGTGCTAACGTAAAAAGATTATATAGTGAGACAAATATTCATTGAACTATATATAGATGTAGTCACAAAAAAGAATTAGTAATCTGTCACAAAGTGAGGTGGCCACTTTTGGATTTCCACGAAAAGAAAAATTTGTTTGTTTGGGAAAAATACCTTGCTTTAGTATGTTTTGTTAAACCGAATTAATGTTTGTAGCATTATTATTACATAATAGGTTTATGATTTAGCAACTTTATATATATATATATATATATATACAGTGTGACCCCAATTTTCACTGTCAAACTTCATTACAATATTCTACGGCTCAAATAAAAAGTTTATACAAACATTTTGAAAAACGCTTCATTTCCAAGGTGAAGCATCTGTAAAGTTTCTAAGCATTAAAAAAAAAATTGGGCTAATAAGAGAAAAACAACGATTGATGAGAAAATAAGGTTTATTTATCCATCAAAATCCAAATAAAATAAATAAAACTGAAATAATTCAGAAAAATAAAATAACATATAAAACCTTAATGAAAAAAAAAGTTAAAATGAAAATTAAGTAACTTCATTGAAACAATTTTGAGTTGTTGAAATTTCAGTCCATTTTATTTGCTATCTTCGTGATATCTTAAGTTCTCTGTCCAGATATACCTAAAAAAGGAAGCGGCTTTATATATATTGTTGTAATGGTTCTATAGGATACTGTAGTTGCTTGACAGTTGAAGTTGGAACAGTCTGTATAGTACTGTTGCCTACCCCGCTTACGTGGGCCGGATATGTCAGGATAACTTGCGGGGAAGGATAGGGTTGGTGTAAAGGTGGATGGTTGGTTTCAAAATGATACTGTAGGCTTCGTATTTTGGTTTAGTAGTTGCACTATGAGATAATACAAAATTGTATGTCAAAGGTGTTATAAAAGAAATATAAGAACTCAGATGTATACGTTCGTGGAATAACTGGCTTAGACTTGAATATTTAAACTGTTGAAACAACTGAAACTGCTCGCGACCCACCTACAGACTCTAACCCGGTACCCTGGGCATGGCGGTTGCCCTCTAGCACAAGAACCATTGAGGACCCTGAGCTCTAATCAATATGGTCCGGCGTTGGGCAGAGTAACTGCCTCTGAAATAGATGATAATAAGTCAGCCTCGATAGCAATAAAACACAAGCTCTTATTTTTCGATCTGGCCTAGTTACTTCACAACTGGGACAAGATTGTTGTGATTAGTCAGCATTCTTATTTAATGTTTTCATTACAATGAGTTCACTTAGCTAGTTCTTTCAGTCACGTAAGTTAAACAAAGATATGAAAAACAAAATAAACATCTAGCGCTGGGTCTGGACAGTATATATTTTTAGCAGTGAGTCTTATTACTAGCTTGAGTTAAACGCCTATTTACTAATTTCACTAATGTGTTAGGTGTCAGGAAGGTTTAATTGCGTGGATATAGAGTGTGTGACGATGTCACAAACACGGACGAACACAAACAGTTCAACGCTGAGTTATATGGGCCTCCCTCACCATCTGCCTGTAGAACGCGGCCGCTTGACTGCTCTCATCACGACAACACTCTACCGGGAAAACCTCGCTACGGACTAAAAGTGGGGCTAGAGTCTGAAGTCCACCTGTGATTATTGCCCCGCCCACAAGGAATATAAACTGTAACTTGATTCGAGTTGTTTGCGGTTCTCCAAATTGAATGCTATCAGCGCGATCTATAAGTTCCCAGATTTACCCCTTTTTCCCACCTTGAGCGCTGCTCGCCTCCTTTCTTTTGTTCTCTTTTGCCCCTGAATTCCCCCTCTCTGAGGAAGAGGTTGAAGTTTAGAATTGGTATAAAATAGCCTTGCAAGTTTTAGTTCGTCACTAACTATACCACTGGCATTGAGAAGGTGAGGGCGCCGACTTGAGTCTCTTCTGAGATTGTTATTATTATTCTAAATTCCTTTTGGTAATATTATGGGGGGGAACTGTTGTTCTAAATTACTGTTTGGGTTTAACTTCAATGGGTCTAACTTACATTATGGTTTATGGTTTTTTTTGTGGCTAATCCACGACCTTTCTAAAAATTAGGTGTTGCGATAAAAATAAAGACCTTTTGGTTTAATCAGTGCGCTCTTACCGTCGCTTATGTATTTTGCGCTAGTTTATCTGTTTACTATTACTACCAAAACTTTGGGTACATCGACTAGATTGTAAAATTAAATAATAATTGTAAATAAAAACTTAAGTTTTGGATAGTACTTCAATGGACACGATGTACTTTTATAGTTGTATGTTAGACTTTGATATTCATCAAAGACGTTATTTTGTTTAGGGTAAATTTGTATGATAGGCTTAGATACTCTTCAAATACGTTATTTGCTTAGGGTAGATTTATATGTTAGCGTATGTTAAATTTAAATGTTATTGTAAACCTTAATAGACTTTAGCTATGGGAATAGCCCACTACTGCGAGTCTAAACGTTCAGTTTCAATATTGTTATACGACGGACATAGCCGTCTTGGCCCATTAATGTCTGTCGACCTTGGGTAGATATTTGGGCAGAGTTATATTTAATTAATCTTGCAATTATCTCCTTCGGGAAATTCCCAGGCCACCTTAATTAATATCTATAAATTACAGGGTACTTTAGTAATTGTTGTGCGAGTGTAAGTTTTTACATGGTTATAGCTATGTTGGACGTAGGCTATCCTAGAAAAGACATTTGTCTGGTGGAGTTTAGCGTTTTAATTACACTGTCTCACCTTTGATAGCTCAACTAGAGTATTGTTATATTGGTAGCTCTGCCTTCTGCCGTGCGTATGAAAATGTTTGACTAGGAATTAGTTCAATGGGTTCTCTACCCCTGTGAGAGACGTATCTGTATTTACATAAGGCTAATTGAACCTCAAATTCACTTGTTTTGAATTACATACTGCCTTTTTACTATTATTGAATTGTAAAATTGTGAAAAAATAAAACACTGTTTTCTCTTGTGACCTCTGGTTTTTTAATATCCAGCACGCACTTCCATTTGCAAGGGTGTCACAGCGTGATATCTACCAAAGGCAGAGGTCTGAAATTTAAAAATTAGTAGCCCCTGAGCACAAACATGTGCACCTTGAAACAGGAATAATTCCTGTTTAAAATAATCTAATAACAAATTTAAAATTATTTTAAATTTGTGATTAGATTATTTTAAATGTATTAAAATCTGGCTTGGATGATATATAATCAAGAAATATGGCGTGGATAATCCAGGCAACGGCACGTACTTCTGTTAGTCATCATAATAATCATCAACTGTCTCCTGCCTGTGGCCTGGTCAGTTTAGTAAAATGCCTCCATCTTCCTCTGAGCAGTACTAACGGGATAGTTATACGCAATACATGGAGCCTACCTACTGGGTGCCGCTTAGCCTCTCCTTCTCAATCTTGATCTCACCGCCAAGTGGTGTACCTCAGTATCCGAGTATCCTGGTGGAGGTTTGGTCGAACCCTAGTGGAAACCAGGACAGGTGCAGACAAGAGGCAGGAGACTGGTCAGGACAAAAACCAGGACAGGTGCAGACAAGAGGCAGGAGACTGGTCAGGACAAAGCCAACAATCTTGGAACAGTTTCTGGTCAGCTGGCTCCCAGCTGGGTGGACTTGTAGTGAGAGGGTTGATAGACTGGTCAACAAGCTTGGAACAGGGTCTGGCCAGTTGGAGTGAGAGGGCTGGTAATGATGAGCTAAGTCAACACCAGCACCCTTAGACTCAGTTAGGGGAAGCTACCACCGTGAGAAAGTCTGCCTGAGGAACTATAAGCCACAGTCCCTCTACTTAGATGTAGTCCACGACAGGCTTAGTAAGCCAGTGGCCGAAACAAACCAAAGTACTCAAGAAAAATACTTCTGTTATTATTAAAAGTATACTAGTTTTTAAATAAATGATTAGATACATTTATGTATACAATTGTATTGAAATTATAACCTTAGCGTTTGTAGGTCCCTTGCTCCTTAAGATGGGATGGTAGGAATAGTGAATCCAGAACGGTATTTTTGTAGTTTTTATAATAAATTTCTTTATTTCAAAAAAAGAATCCAAAATAGATCTATCCAGTGGTCACATAAAGTTTAATTTTCTCCACATTATAATATCAACATTTCTTGAGTATTTTTCAATGGTGTTCTATGTTCAAAGCTAACGTTTCAATTCATTTAAAAGGTTTATCAACAAAATGCTAATATGTTCATGACATACATTCAAAAACTGTTGAGATTAGCATGTGTAGAAAATTAAACTTAATACTTATAATGACGCAAAATTTTATTTATCTTAGCGAAAAATATTGTTTGCTATGGAAACTGCACAAAAATTGACCTTTTCCTGAGTCCCTTTCTATCACACCTTGAGGATTTTGAGAGATCAGAGTCGTATACCTGTGAATAGATTGATATAGAATATTGGTCATCATGAACCTTAAGACTAATAATATGGGTGTCAAGCTGAAGGTTTTTATTAACTGCATGGGTGCGGCTTACGTGAACACTTTGATATTATTGATTTAATTTTTAGTAAAATTAGTTTCTTCAATCATGAGGAACATTGATGAAATATATATGTCAACATTAGTAAAAAGAAGGGCATATGGAGTTGTTGATGGTCCAAAAAAGTGGATTGTCCAAAGGAGATATTTTTCGTAGATTAAGGTACCACTTTAGACATTTACGATAAAATTATTGTATTATTTACTGGCTGAAAGTGTTAAAAAATTTAATCAAAATAGATACATTTTATGCATAAGTATTTAATTAAATTGAACTATTAACTTTCAAACCCTGCCTCACTGGCCGCATGGTCTATCACGCTTTCTTGGAGTATAATAGACATTCAATGACGAGGAGATCAAGGTTTGATGTACAGTGGTTTTCACAAATAGTTCTCCACTCTCTCTACACACAAGAGCGGGTACTCTTCCCCTAAATGTAGCCTTCCTAATCCCTAAGACCATAAACGTAAAATTGGAACGGGTAGTAAGACGTGGTGCTTAAAAAGAACTTTCTTAATCGGCTATTTTAAAAATATAAAGATATTCTAATAAACTCATATGAATTTTTATTTGAGTTTTTTTTGAAATAATAATAAAATATTAATAGTAATAGTAATAATGCCAGGGAAAAAACCCAGCTCAAGTTGTTAATACAGCAAGGACCTGACTTCGCACCGAGGAGTTATTTTCTGCCTTCAATTTTAGAAACGGTGAAAGTAAGAACAGTGAGAATGTTAAAAAACACAGTAAAATCGAAAATAGTTACTTAAACACTTCCAAGATGATCCCTATTTCTGTAATGTCAGTTAAGAATGCATACAACCCCTTCTTAAGATCGATCGTAGAGTGGTGTCTTATTTTCAAGGTATTAGACCAGGAGTTGACATATTAATGTATGTATATCCTTGGACAAAACTCTTGGGTGTAAAAGGGTGGGAGTTTGGTGAGTCCTAACCCACCTCCCCCGAAAGATGACAGAGCCTGTCCCCATTATATGAGTGTAAACACTTTGATATACCTTGGTCACAGAGAAGGAAAGAACAGATCCACAGCCGCTAGGTTAAACGTGTTGCGCTCCTTTTCGAGGCTTTACTCCTTCAACGTTGGGATTTAAGGACGTTATTTTGCTTAGAGTAAATTTATATGTTAGCGTATGTTAACTTTAAATATTATTGTGAACCTTAATAGACTTTAGCTTTGGGAACAGTCCACTACAGCGTGTCTAAATGTTCAGTTTCAATATAGTTATATGACGGACTTAACCGTCTTGGCCCATTAATGTCTGTCAACCTTGGGTGTTCAGGCTGAGTTATATTTAATTAATCTAGCAATTATCTTCTTCGGGAAATTCTCAAGCCACCTTAATCAATGTCTATAAATTACAGGGTACTTTAGTAATTATTGTGCGAGTGTAAATTTTTACATGGTTAGAGCTATGTTGGACTTAGGCTATCCTAGAAAGACATTTGTCTGGTGGAGTTTAGCGTTTTAATTGCACTGTCTCACTTTTGATAGCTCTACTAGAGTATTGTTATATTTGTAGCGCGGCCTTCTGCCGTGCATATGAAAATGTTTGACTAGGAATTAGTTCAATGGGTTCTCTACCCCTGTGAGGCGTATCTGTATTTACATAAGGCTAATTGAACCTCAAATTCACTTGTTTTGAATTCCATACTGCCTTTTCTTTTATTAGTGCATTGTAAAATTATGAATAAATAAAACACTGTTTTCTCTTGTGACCTCTGGTTTTTTCTTGCCCTGCACGCACTTCCATTTGCAAGGGTGTCACAGGTGGAAAACAATTTAGTAAAAAAAACCGTTAGTATACCCAACTGTGATTGAACCCCGATCTCCTATTGTATTGCGAGAGTAGCACCCCAGACCATGCGGTCACCGAAATGGGTCTGTATAATATAAGGGAACAGCATAAGAAGAGTTATTTCTTAACAAAGGCATTCACCTACAGAAAGGGTGTGGAACAGCTCTGTAGAAAAGGGAGGTGGGAATACATAATGCACAGGAATGTAGGCCTATACCCTGATTTTGGTATAAAGTCTGTTCTGTAAGACCTTTTATTATATTAAAATAATTTTATTTAGTAGGATTCTGATACGAAATAAGGCCTTTCAGAACGGGCTTCCTAGCAAAATCATGGTTTAGTTTAAACCCCAGCCTTGTTGATTAGTTGGATTCAAGTACACTAGCGCTGAGTAAGCGACTTCTTCAACTGGGAGCATCAAACACATATACAGTCCAATTTTCATAGCTGACAGCTAAAAAAGTTTATAGGCTTACTTTCACGTAATCATACGTCAAGTAATATGATATACGGCTGTCACTTTAATAAATCTTATAAATTACACTAATATTATATTAAAATGTTATCAATCTTGACCCACCAAAAAATATGTTTGTAGTTTTATAAAATTACCTTCATATGAAAATTGCACTGTACATAAGTTTAAAATATAAATCGTTTGGAAACTCAAATAAGACCAAAGAGAAAACGTTATGACATATGGTGAACTTTATTTTCGGCAAAACTCGATGGCACGCCTTTTGTGTAGCTTCTCTTCATCCGAAGTAACAATCGATCTTTTACTCCCCAAACATCATCTAAAGTAACTAAAAAGAAAAGGTTTTTCCATTCATGAATTGCTAACACAAGTTTTTTTTCTCTCTCTTTTCTGGAATCCCATTTGCAATCACCACAGAGATTTATACACCTTCTTTTTCAATCTTCGTACATGCCCAAATCTCTGCGTCTCCCAGTTTTTATGTCGGCGACTAGCTACTCGCTCAATGTCACAATTCTTCACGGCAAATGGTTATTTCCAACACGATACAAAAGTGAAAACACAAACACATTTTATTCAACTTTTTTTTTATTCTTAAGAGCCCTTCTCACCTAAAAGATAATTCGTAGCTTAGATGAGTAATACAGCTCCAAACAAGCGTCACATCGTGATGCAAAAATTTATTATATTATATTTTTAAAAACACTGGCAGTGAGACCAGTAAAACTATTTAAAAGCGTTAAAAAAAACCAAATTTAGCAATTATTATTTTGAATTAAAATTATTTTTAAATTGTAACTAATGAATGAAACCGCACTTTGAAGCAATTTATGGTTCAAGCTTAATGTTGGAGCTTAGGGGAAGCGAGAAAAGTATTATTTGCAGTTTTTTGTATAAAAATATTTTTCTGGTCAGAATAAATAAAATATCGCTCCAGTAGAAACATACGATATCAACAGCTGTTGAATATATGTCAAAGGTTTCCTGGAATTGAATGACAACTTTTTATCTTCATTTAAAAAGCTTATCATCAAATGCTAATGTGCTTATGACAGTTATTCAACAACTTTTGATATCTGGCAACAACAAAATAGTTTTGTTATAAAAACTTCAAAAACATTGACCTTTTCTCGCGTCCCCTACATCCCATCTTGAGCAACCTTTTATAATGGCTTCTTCCACAACAAAATATGTATACAGGGTTTTAAACTTTATTATGTTTATTAGCGAAATACTTGCCAGAATAGCTTTCATAACTTGGTGTGGTAGTGATAAAAAGACAATCTTAAAATTTTAAATCTATCAAAAAGTAAGTATAATGTTTTTACTACGGGAGTATGTTTGAAAGCCACGCCAGTGGACACGTGGACTAAATGTAAAACTCGTATTGTTTGTTTTTTTGTTGACGAGGAGGTAGGGGCTTGAATCCCATTCGTGTACCATGTATGTTTTTTCAATTAATGGTTCCCCACACTCTTTCTACGTAAATGTGCTTACATTTGATCTAAATCAGACCTTCTACATCACTAATCAAACAGTGTCGTTAAATGCATATAACGGGTAGTAAGACGGGATTTACAAAAAATGTATTTGTTAAACCTTGGTTGAATTTAGGGCAGTTAAGTTTTGTAAATTGAGCACAAAACATGACAGGTATGGAATCTAAATTAATGGGATATTAATTTATGCAAAGAGTCGTTTAGTACTAGAACTACCCGTTTCGGTGGCCGCACTATCCAAGGCGCTATTCTCGCAATAGACTTGACTGCCGAAAGAGGTGAGATTGGGGTTCGATCCCAGTCGGGTGTACTGAGGGTGATTTTTATTAAATGGTTTTCCACTCTTCTTCCATGTAAATGTGGGTACAATTCCTCTATATTCAACCTTCATAATCCCTAACACATTAGTGTAACTCTTAGATAGGCGTTCAACCCGAACTGGTGCTGAAAAAAATATAGGACTATTTTTGTGCATCGCGTATTGCTAATCTTCCAGTCTATCCGTGTACAGGTATTAAAAGAAAAGGTGAAGAACTTTAGATATTTTATCTACATAGCAAAAAATATAATTATGTATGGGAGGGTGAAAATCTTGTCTCTTTCTTTCCCCCTCATTCCCTTTGTCAGTCTTCTCTCTCTTTATATATATACATGCGCACATAAAAAAAAGATAAATAGGGCAAGATAAAAATATATAAAAAGAGAATGAGGAGGGAGACAAGATTTTTGTTTCTCTTCCCCCTCTCTCTCTCTCTAAAAAATAATTTCACCATAGGGAGAGAAAAATTGTGAGGGGGGTGTGATAAAGAGGGGTGCCAGAGAGAGAAAAAGGCTTGGCGCTTGCGTAAGAGAAAAGGAGGGGGGCGAGGGGGGAGTGCGTGCGAGAGAGAGGTGGGAGAGAAAAAGTGTTAGACTTGATTCGTTTGACAATCTTAAATAATCATATTTATTCGTCACATGTTTATATCGATAAGCCGCAAGGAAATACAAACATAAATATCACCAACGATGTTCAAAGTAAATGGCGTTAAACAAGTTTTTTTTCCTTGCAAATTTTGAACAACCAATTTGAATATATTAAACTTTATATTATTGTAGTCTGGAGCCCATATTTAAAGTGTACCCACACATATGTATATTTTAATACAAACACTTTTTTTTTCGGTGAATATTGATAACATTTTACTAAATTATATTTGTGTTATTTTATTGGTATTGATAATATCTATCAAAAGTTACAGCTACAGATATGACTTGACGTATGGATACGAGAGAGTAAATCTAGCTGTCAGATAAGGTTCTCTCAATGGAAATTGAACTGGAAATGTATCTTTATGACAGTTTCCGTTCACCTAATCTTAGAACGGGAGCTCTAAAGAACACGTGCGCTGGGTGAGACTCGCAAGGCACCGAGTGTTTGGGGAGTTTGGTACAAATACAGATACAGGATGTCCCAAAAGTTACTGCACAGTAAATTACCACGTACCTAGTAGCAGTTATTCCTATAACAGACGTTGGTAATGTCCCCCACGGACCTAAATACATGTCTGGACATGTAACTTTTGGGGCATTCTGTATTTGCTCAGAAATGGTAAAACTGGTGGCAGACAAACATATAAACATAATTACACAAACAAAATTATATTCGGCGTGGGAATTGTAGCAAATGACATCTAGCAAAATATTGTTATTGCAAACATTGATTTTAAGTCACTAGTTTTAGCCTATTCGGAAATAGTTAGTATTTTATTAGTAATACTATGTTATGATTAAAATGTTCTAATAATATTTTTTAATGTACCACCCCACTCTAATTCAATTTAGTTACGGCCACAATAGACTAAAAAGGAGGAGGGCGATATATACAAGAATAATAATATGAAAAAGTAAAACAGTTAAAGGTTAAATAAATATTTAATTATTTATTCAAAGTAACAAACAGTGTTAAAACAACAAGTTGCATGGCCTTACATGTCAAACTGAAATGTGTTGGAAAACAAATAAATCATAGTATTATATAAACTTGTCTAGAAGAGACCACTGAAATAAGCAAAATTGTTGCTATTACTTAAAGAAAACTTTCTTTATGATATACAAGCTTCTAATTCTCCACAGAGGATTGAGATCAAATCAAAATTAGCATCAAGAGTTTAAATTACTAAATAATAGAAAGATCACAAAGAGCTTAATGAGCCTCTTTTAAATGGTTTACAACGCGTCAGATTCACACCTGTGAATACAGAAAAAACAGTTTTAAATTTAAGATATAAATTTAAAGTAAATACATTTTAAAGTAAATATCGCACCAGATATTTACGTAAAGCACAAAAGTTTGACTTCCAGACTAAACTCAAACCTTCGCGGGACTATTATCCTCGTCACTTTTTAAAGAATTAAATACGATTCCCACATTTAAATTTCTAATAGTTAAGCAAAGTTACGTTAGAAAACATAAAATTTGCCTAAATGAATCTGCGAATATTAAATTCAAAACCATATTAATCAAAAAATAAGTTACTTTAACAATAACTTCAAAGAAAAGAAGTCTACAAAATACCCAATAAAAGAAACATAGTCAATTTAAAGAATTTAAATTATTACTGATAGCCACGAAAGCAAAAAATTTAATATTTCACCTACATATTGCAAACATAGAAAGAACCAGGAAATGTGGTTACCTATTTAAACCAAGAAAATAAAAAGATATTAGCACCCATGCGGTGACAGGAAACATTAAGTGCTCCATAACAGAATTTACTTTTAAAATTAAAGTTTTTATCAAAACATTACCGATGCCTACACTGACAGATTTCCATAGCAAATTAAATCAAGGTATTCAAGAAAATCAAAACCCCTTGCAGCAATATGTAGTTTATAGATTCAAACAAAGATATTATTACTAGCCATACTGGCTAGATATCGTCCTAGTCCTGAAGAGGATTTCTCTTGGAAGTGGCTGATGAAAATGGTCCTTGATATTGTCTTTGTGCCCTCGTTATATAGGTCTAGTTGCAAGGAGGGAAGGTGGGAGATTTCCTTTGTTATTACGTAATTCGCTAGCATCAGGTTAGAAGGCTGCTTTGTTGTCATCACGTACACCAGGTTCTTGTTTGTCTTGATATTCAACCGTTGCATTCGACTCATTTCCATAACACTAACTCGAAGACGCCGGACGCGCAGAGTTAGAGCTATGCTTGTTGGGTCACGTAGGCCAGCCAATCACATGAGCGGTCTTGTCTTAGTACAGCACGGGCCAATCAGAGCATTGCAAGCTCACTCTGTTGTAACATCAGGGTTCTGCACAATTTGTAGCGTTTTTTGAATTCTCCTCAATCTAGCATTTGAGGTGATGAGACTGGACTTGCAAGCAGCTTTACTCCGGCAGACATATGCGTGAGTAGAAAACCTATATTTGACATAGTACTCGTAGAATCGTGATGTTTAATAATGCTGGATGTCTATGAGTACAAGATTACTTTGGGGTAGTATTTCTATTGCAGGATGTCTATGAATATTAGCTTGTTTAGGGGTGGGTAGTATTTCTATTGCAGCATGTCTATGAATATTAGCTTGTTTAGGGGTGGCTAGTAACACTGTCATATTAGCAGTACACGCTAATGTTACATTAAATTGAAAAATGACATCTGGACATAGGAATTGAACTCGGGACCTTTAACTTATTATGTCAATGCTCTAACAACTGAGATATCCAGGAATCGTCCCATGCCTAGGGTCATTATTCACTCATATTTTTAAGGCAGAGTCTGTGATGGATTTGTGGAAATCGTCGGATAGGAATATTTGATCAATTAAGACCACGAGCTATAAGATAACTCAGCCACTTTCGACTTGTGAGGAAGTTGTGCTATGGATTTTTATAGCTCAAGAAAATTCCGTCGATCTCGGCTTGGCCTGAGCCAACGAACATCGGGTCCTGAGGCGAGTACTTTAACACAAGACCACCGCGGTAGACAAATGGATATTGAGGGTAGATATTTATAATGAGTCAAATAATCTTTAATTCATCGTAAATTTGTTTGTTGATTCTTTTTTTGTGTGTACACCGTATCTAGCTATCCGTTTTAGATATCCAAATATTGACGCTAATAGGCTAGGTAAGTAGAAGATTTAGTTTAGAAGAAATTCACCTGCACCGGCATGCAAGAAGCATGGGAAACTATTTAGGGAAAATCACCCTCAATACACCCTAATGGAATTCGAACCTCTATCTCCCCGTCTTTGGCAGTTCAGTCGGTTACAAGAGCTACGCCTTAGACTTTGTAGCCACCAAATTGAGTATATATTTATTAATTAACTTCCTGGTTCAATTACAGTGTTCAGGAGTGTTTTTTAAATATTTAAATATATTATTTTTAATGACCTCGAGTTTTAACTTACTAGCTTAAGAATTATTCAAGTCCTACTATCTTATATTATAAGGAGAAGAGAGTTTGTTTTATAATTTTTTTAAAAAAAGTTCCTCATTTTAATTTGAGGTCCAAGGCACTAAGCAAAACAAAAGGATAATCTTTTGCCTGTCTTTTCTTTCAACTAAAGTGTATTCAAGCATAAATATTTTGATATCAAGATATTTATAAATATCACTCAGCCAGTTTCCTTGCCTTCAGCATTCCACTCTTCGTTCGAGAGCGTTTATTATCCAAGAAAACAGAAGACTTGAGTAACAAAATAACGCTCTAGGCGTTGAATTTAGAAAGTCTCTACGATCAATTAATAGTTTGTCACGAAGGAATTTGTCAAAAATTTACTAAAATAAATATTAATTTTGTAGGGGTGTGTGAAGATCACTTTTTAAATATGAAGCGAAGCTTTAAATATCTGAAGTAAAGTCAAAGATAAGTGTTTTTTTTTTGCTGGGACATAAAACTACTTTTAGTTTATACATTATCCATTAAGTTTATCTAGGTAAAAATAAAGGGTGTTGAGAAAAACAAAACAAAGCATATAATATTATTTTTTTGCCGACATATTTGAATTTATCCATGCTTACGTTATAGATGTCCTTTAATTACAAGTATGTATTAAAATACTGTTTAGAAGTTGTTATTAAAATGAGTATACTGTCGCTACTCCCCCAACCCGTGGGATTACGTGTCAGGACGGCTTAGTGGGATAGGTAGGCAGCGACAAATAACTGTGGGGTTCGTTTTGATCATGTTTATTGAAATAGATTAATTACTCTGTGACTGTATAAATGTAATGTAATTTTTATAATTAGTTGAAAGAGTTTAGAAAAAGGTCCTTGTTCTATCACTCAGCAGTTCCGCGTCGTGACCGATCTTCAGTGTTATGACTCTAACTGGTCTCGAACACACGGCTGCCTGGCGTTGCGCTGTTGTCTAACTCAGACCTCTAAGATGGTTTGGGGCGTCCTCCTTAGTACTGAACAGGGACTAAAGCTGTAGGATATTCTCCCCACAAGTTTCTGTAACTTGGTATCAGAGTACGTAGAGCAATTAAAAGTAGTCCCTTAACAATTGATGTCTTTCCCCGGCCCCCTCTCCTGAAAATATATAAAATTCACTCTTATATAAAAAAAAAGAGTGTTTTCCCAAAGTTACTAGTTTTTCCAATACTCTATGCTATTCTAATTGGCAAAACGATCTATGTTTTTGAAAACATGACCTGGTACGAGTACGTAACTGCTGACTCAGTATGATTTCTTAGGCTTACGTCATCATGACATGATCTAGATTACCTAAGGCTACAAGCTACGACAATATGTTGAAATATGTAATATTTAGTGAGATATTTCAAATATATCAATAATAAATTCAAGTTTTCTTCTTCCTTCGAAATGTTTCGAAGTTGCGAGGGTTATTGAGGGTGTCGAAGTCGAAGTGAAGAAGATTTGACCTTTGACATTTTGAAACTTCGCACACCCCTAGAAATCATAATTAAATGCCCAAAATATATTTATGCTTTTCGTATCAAAAAGCTAGTTTGTATTTTTCAAACACGCATTTACTTGAAAAGCATATTTTAACAATATATTGTCCTCATCGTTAGAAATGTGGACTAAACATCAAGTTCCTCTAGTCTGGTATGGCGTTTCCTTTCATGTGTTCGAATCCCGGGTGTATGTACTGAGGGTTTTTCTCAACCCCATCTCCACGCAAAGGCTGATAATTTACTTATTTCTATCCCATTTGTGTATTTAAATGCAGCTCGACCGGATAAGTACTAAATTATATTTTTTATTACCACTCTTACTAACTGTTCAGGTTATATGCATATATGACAATTACTCTAATGGGGTAGGGGTGGGGTAGGAAGCATTTTAGGGGTAATCTACCAGCATTTACATGGAAAGAGAGTAGGAAAGAATTTAGGAAACCACCCTCAGTAGACCCGACTGGGATTCGAACCCCAATCTCCTTATCATTAGTAGACCAGTCTAACACGAGTGACGCGTTAGACCAGGGCTATTCAATTAGTCGTCCAAACGGGCCACTCCAAAAAATCATATTTGGCGAGCAAGACATTTAATTCAATCTGGCAGTAATTTGGAACGTTATTAAATTATACTTTTGTAGCTTTAAGAGTGGGGGAAGGGGGGAGTGAAACGTAATTTGATATTATACGAGTAATTAATATTGATATATTTCAGTTAAATTTAAAAAATGTAAAAGTTAGAATAGGACTAGGCCTAGTAAATATGAAAAAGTATATCATGTCGAAATCATTTAAACATAAATAATTATTATTAAAATATAAGCCATTAATGCGAAAAATGACACTTTTGATCCCTTATCAACTTGGTAAAATTTGGTTTATACGTTGTCAGAGCGATTTTGAGAGTCTTCTAGCCGCTTATTTCCCAGCGAGGTCCGGGTGTTGCACTTGATAGTGTCCATATACGAAAAGGATTATTCACATGCATATATAGACCCGAACATAATTAATAAGAAAAAAATCAAGCATTTTTTACGTTTGGAACATGTTTGAAGTAATGTCGATCAAAAACTGCACCATCCCTACAATTTTAAAGTGGTCATTCAATGCAGATTATGATCTCAAATCAATTAATTCTAACTCAAAAAGGCCTTGTTCAATTTGAGGTAGAAGTTGTGAATATTTCCCAGAAATGTTTGTCCCTCAAATTGGATTATCATCAAGCTTGCTTTTATTACTACTCAAACTTTAAAATAGAAAGTACCATTCTAGAAAACTTACGACAAGACTAACTACAAGCAAATCACTCCGCTATTACTATAAATAGCTCATGAACAATAAGCCAGGCAAATATCAACTGGCGAGATATCTGCTGCTGTTGGGTGTAGGGGGGAAGAGGTGTTAGTCACTCTCAGCCACCCTATCACCCAGCCACCTGCATTGGTCAAGGTCAAAAACAAGAATACCATATTTTATATAGCTCAGCCGTTATGTGGTGGTGCTTGGAAGGAGATATACCCGGTCTAGAGTGGGGGACGCACGCTGGTGGAGGGTAAGCTCACACTCCCTTCTAAACACACGATGTTGGTGACACCAAGGACCGATTAACGATGAACTTGCAGCTTCCCTCCACCACTGACTAGAGACTGAAGATCTCTCTGGCCGTTCAAGGTCAGGCGCCTCTACATACCGCCTGAACTATACGACACATCTCCGGTGATACAGTTGTTGGACTTTCAATCCGCGGGCCAATCTGCAGAGCCTGGTAGGCCAGATGTGGCCAGCGGGCCACCAATTGAATAGACCGGCCTTAGACCATTCAACAAGTAGTACGACGTAATCCAAAAATTAAATAGTATATTAAATATAATAAGATACTTATATATAATATATTTTGTCTATATTATATGGAAGGTATATTATCATATAAAAAATGAAGACGAGAGAGAAGTCTTAATTTCAAATTGAGAATAAAATGTAATATATAATTATCTTTTTATGTTTTTAAATTGACTCTTTTATTAAATTAATATTAAGTACACTTAATTTACTCACTATCATAATAGTGTACACAAATGTGTTAGGTAAGTTAATGATTATTTTTCCATAATGATCACAATATATTTCTGTATTTCTTTATTTACATTTTTTTCTCAATTAAGTCAAGGTTTTTTTTAATAGCAGTAATTTACGTATGCCTTATACTTTTAGTAGTATAAATATTTATAGTAAAAATATTACTAAAATATCTTAATTTGTTTACTTGTTAATATTTTAGTGAGAAATCACCTCTTTGATTAAGAGTATAAAATTGTCCAACTAAGCTAACTATAATAGCTGTCTTCTTGGACTTTAAGTAGGCCTACGTTCCAAAATTAATGGAAATTTGTTTGATTATTATAATTATAGGCTTACTCTTAACTCTCGATAATAATACACAGGGGTGCGCAAAACTTCGAAATGCCGAAGTCAAAGTCGAAGCCCAAATATTATTCACTTTGACCTAAAACCCACCAAAACCTTTGCATTTTCAAAACATTTAAAAGGAAAGAAAAAACCTTGAGATATAATTAAAAGCTTTAAAAAATCTCACTAAATATGAAAAAATTCAACATATGATCACTACTGAACAGTATTTTAACACACACTTATGACTAAATGACATCGATAAAGTAAACATAGAGAAAAGTAGATAATCAGCATAAAATAATATAGCGGTTTTTTTTCCTCCATACCTTTCTCTTTACCTAAATTTACTTAATGGATAGTTTAAAAATTAAAAGTAGAGGTTTAATGTTATATTCTAACATCATAAACCTTATCTTCGAATATGTCTTCGACTTTTCTACACGTGTTTCAAGCTTCTTTTTGCATTTAAAAAGTGATATATCTAATAATACATCTAACTTAGAGTTCTCAATGAACCTAATTTGTAAGCTCCTAAACTTTAATGTAATTGTAAACTTAATTAAATTAATCTAAGAAATTCCCCCAGGCTATTTTCATATGTTTGTATGACTGCGATGTCAGGTCGTATTTCTAAGAGTTCATTCACATTGTAAAACCACAATAAAGGAGAAAGGTTTGCAGTTTTCCCTTTAGTGATAGTAAAAAACGTAGGGAAGAATTGATATTCAACTCATTTTTTATATCATATTCACGCCAAGTTCAACTTGAAAGAAGGATCGGTATTTTGAGTGATGAAATTTTCCCTTTCTCCTCGTCTGTCACAAGGCGGGATAAAGGTTGCATGATTGACTGCCTTAGTTCACACGACTTCTAGAATTCAAACAAACTTATCTCTAAGGCAATGACAAAATAAAAATGTTGACAGATATATTTTATCGCAAAATATTTTCAAATCATCACAAATATTCTAGGGAGGTAGCTACAGATATAATAAAATATCTAATAAATGCCATTCGGTGTCTTCTTCTTTGTCCAAAGTTTTTATCAAACCTGCCCATACGGTACAAAGTTGAAATCTCACACATTGATTAATTAAATCATGTATCTACCCCCAAAATTCTTAAAACTTAATGTTCTTTTTGTTTGTTTTTTGCGGCAAGGTTGCTTGGAAAGTCCTTGTGAATTGCAATGGATTAAAAACGTCTAGGCGTATAAGCCGAATGGTTAGTAAGAAGCGGTGCTACAAAATAATAATAAAAAAGTCTACCCCACATGAGTGGGATAAGATGTAAGAAACTAAGAAGAAAATAGTTGTATTAACAGCTCCTGAATATTTACTATGAGTATAGTGGCATTTGATGATAACTTTTTCTATTAATTTAAAAAGTCTCTCATCAAATGTAAATATATTCATGACAAATATTCAATAACTGTTGATATTATTAAGTGTAGAAAATTAAATTAGACTCCTCTACCGAGGTAAAATTTTATTTATTTTGAGCAAAATAATTATTTACTAAAACAAATACTGCAAAAATACTGAACTTAAATGGCGCTCAATTAGATACGTGAGTCGCGTTTTCTTTAAAATTCTGCCCTTCTCACTAACAAAAAGTATAATATAGTAAATTAATCAATCAAAGGCGCCGTAGGCCTACCATCGGCCGACATTTCTACCCGTCCATCTGTAGAGAGTTTATCAGTCTCAATCTGGAAGTGTCAGAGCAATGACATTCTAATAGCTATGTTCCAGTTAATTATGTAAAACTACACACACTCTATTAGGGTTCATCAATAAAGAACGTTACGCTGTTTTATTACCGTTTTTGAACCCTCCAACCTGTGTTACATAACTTTTCACACAAAGAGTGGATGTCATTATTTCATGGAGGAAGCTTCTGTGACACTAAAAGATGGACGCTGATTTAATACTACCCAGGATATATTTTAGAACCCGAATGGGATTTCAAATAATTTTATTACAATATTTTATTATTTTTAATTATGTTCCCTGCACATACAGCCGAGTATTAAAATAAATTAACATCCTTTTTAGGTGTTACATCTGTGTTACGTAACGCTGTGGTGCACCCACCCTCCATCCATGTAATACCATACAGAGGCGGATTTAGGGAATCTAGTTTGGGGGTGCCAGTTGAGTTTTGGGCGAGAATTGCAGAGGCGAAATTTAAACCTTCGTAAGAAAGTGCAATATTTTTATTGTATTAAGACAAACAAACAAACAAAATTCATTCTTTCGGACCTAATTCTGGGTAATTTAAAGTTTACTGGACACTCTTTAAATAAGTTTAAATTTATTAATATTTATTTAGGCCTAATAATAAATTAGAACAACTACAGTAAATGAAATACTGACCTAATTATTTTTATAATGTTTTATTTTAAAAATATTTTCAACACACAAAAAACTATTTAAAACAATCATTCTTTACTTACAAAAATTTACCAAAACAAGATTTTGATTTTTGTTTTTAATTTTAATCCTGAAATGTTTTTCGTCCTTCTTTCATCAATTAATTGTAAATTATAAGGTCATAATGTATAGTTTTTATAATTTCACTCTCAGAAAATCGGAAAGCCTTTCTTCATTCACAGTCGATCTCAGCGAGTTGTTGATTCTCCTCATTGTTGAAAATGTACGGTTCACATGTGGAACTGTTTGAAGGTAGCGTTAAAACTATGCACATCACCTTGTAAAGATTGGGCTATAACTCTTCTGTGACATGTTCATTTAGAAATATTAATATATCTGTCTATCCTACTTTTTATAATGTTTATGTTTTTAAAGTTATATTATTATATAATTTTTTTTTAGAAAATTCTTGGGGGTGCCGGGTACCCTCTGACATCCCCGTAAATCCACCTATGACATCATGTAGACATTAGATCTCCCCCTTCCCCCCTTTCAACAGCGTCACGTGGTTTATGGATGACCCCTTACCTTCCAAACCTTCAACCCAACCTCTCTATTGACGGATTGCTACAAGTCATAGGATGATAGAGATGGAAGAAAAGGTAAAGCCCGACAGGTAATTTGCAAATAGAGAGTTAAAATGTTAATACTGATCAGCTGCAAGGATACTATTAACATAAACTTTTGTTTTGACAACCCATTTTGAAAGTCACTGCTCATACATTTATTCCCTATAATAATTCACCTTCATAACTTAGTGTGCTTAGCTTAATGTAAGTTTCGGATGAGCCTAATAGTCAGTAAAACGCGTATTATATCCGATAAAAAAGAATGATTTGATTAAAATGGCTATTCCTAGACTCCACCGGCTTATGACCCACTTAAATTCAAATATTTGTGATTCACTAAAATGTAGAAGGAATAAGAAAACTTCGATATATTTTGAACAAGTTTGAAATATCTCGCTAAATATGATATACTTTAACATATGATATTTATAACAGTGACTGGACAGTATTTTAACACCGACTAGTGATTAAATTATATCTACAACGTAAGCAAAGATACAGTCTGATATGTCAGCATAAAATAATATAGCGGGCTTTTATTTTATCTCTAAAACTTTCTATTTACCTAAATGCACTTAATGGATAGTTTAGAAATTAAAAGTAGGGCCACGTGACAACAACCTCAGCTTCGAATTCTCATAGCTAGGGATGTGGTATCGAAAGAAAAGTATCGATTCTGTACTCATTAAAAGTATCTGGAAGAAAACTATCGATACCGTACTAGTATCGAAAGAAAATTATCGATAACAGTAAGTATCGGTATCGAAATTTTAATCTAGAAAAATGTTTATTTATCTAGTAATAATAATTTCAACTTTTGCATCATAATATTGTGATTTCATATTTATCCAAACATTTAAAATTATAATGGCTTTTAATATTTTAAAGATGCTTTTTTTCGCTATCCAACTTCTTAAAAAAACTTCCATAATTCACTTCTGGGAGGTGCCATTTTTTAACTACATTCATCGTTTATGTACTTTATCAAGATAGGTTATTAACTATTGACAAAAAATAGAAAAACGGACGCCCGCCTTGCTTCATCTGACTAAACAATGCACACAAACTTTTCTATTTCGTCTGTTTGGGGCATCCTTGAGTTAATTGAGTTAATTTAGCTCCACAAAAGCTTCCTTTGTTTAGTTTGTAATGACCATGCTCATTGATAAAAGAAGGGGTTGTAAACTGGTTGCTATTCGCCCAGTCGCCCAGTCCGTCATCAGGATGTATTGATAAATAAAGATGAAAGAACAGTTATGAACTAACAGAGCTTAAATGCTAGATTTGCAGAAAATGAGTGAGAGTTGAGAAATAGTGTAATTTGTTATTCCACAATAGTCCACCCTAGTAAACATTTAATCTCAGAATGAATAAAGATAGCAAAAAAGTTGTTTCTTTCGATACCAATCCGATATCGGAGTGTGAGTACTAATATCAGTAAAAGTATCGATATTGATATTAGTAAAGTATCGATACTTTTTTCACATCCCTATTCATAGCACGTTTCAAGTTTCGCTTCTACTTATCTTCACAATTATAAAGTGAACCTCACACACCCTTGGCTCTTTTTTGTAACTCATTCGATAATGTTTCTGGTGTTAACGTCCTTAGTACAAATTAAACTTAATTTAAAAATTCAAAATCTGAAAAATAGTTGGTTTATTAATTTTTATAGTTAAATCGTCGAATACCCCCTTCCCCAACCCCTTAAAAAAAATCAAAGAAGAATTTTACGTCAGAAAGATTATCATCTTACTTTTCTAGATGACGTTGAAAACTGTTTTGTGTAAGTCCTTAAAACACGGGCCTTTGTTTTCTTTCCAGTCAGAATAATTCTTGGTCAAATAAAAAATAATGTACAAAAAATTGATGGCGTTGAAGTTTGTCAGCCGGCGGTATTTTAGTCGGGTAGATGTAGGAATTGTTGGGGAATCAGATGTCGTGCCTGGAGGGGGATTTGGAGAGAAAGAGAGAGAGAGAGAGAGAAAGGAAGCTACGCTGGAGAGTGAATGAGCGGAAACATCGGTACGAGGCACTTGGGGCTCTATTTGGCTCAACCGCTCCTTAGATCTCTCTGTATTGTCAAGGTCACGTTCGAAGAAAAACCCTTCCTCGAGATCAAATAAGTAATAAAGTCAATTTGGAGGAATATAAAATTAACAATTAATGTTTAGTCAGGGGCTGGTATAGTTTCTACACTTTTTTATTTTATTTTTATTTTGGGAAAGCAGGCGTAGAAAGTGTGAAAAATAAGGTACACTCACTCAGGCTCGGACTGGCCCGCCGGCCCACCGGCCCGAGGGCCGGTGCGCCCTCGAGTTACTCAAGTTTGCGCCTTCGGCCCAAGCTT
>CABFWO010005536.1:16593-46481 GCA_902155825.1 Timema genevievae | reverse complement strand
CCGAGCCGGCTCTGCCTAACACTAGTAGGATATTGTGTCCTATATATCGATGGTCGGCTCTAGTGAGCCTATTGTCAGCTCTCCGAACCGGCTCGGCCTACCAATAACATAATGTATTATATGAGTATAACCCGACCATGTACTGATACGTGGTGGAATAAAAAAAAGATATTGGTTAGAGTTCCATTGTGTTCGAAATGTCTAAGATTGTACATGTTGAGGTGACCCCCACCTGGTAGGACCGAAGAATAAAATCGACATACTCGTCTGGTTTGGTTTGGTGGTGAGAAATAGGAGAAATATAGGAAACTCAGCCGGTGCATTTTCCTAAATGGTTTTCCAACTCTACCTCCTCGTAAATGAAGGTATATTCCCTCTCTGGAATTGAACCAAGGCTCCCTAGATATGTTCTCAACCTTTATAACCACTTAGTCACAAGGACGGACTATGTAAATATAAAATAATACTGTCCCATCAACCATATCTGGGGAAATGGTCAAGTAATACCATATAGTTACACTAAGTAATAAGGTATCCCATTCATGGTCACCTTCAATTGAAGTTTACTATCTTGTATTTTGAGTTCGGGAGATGTATCATTAGTAGCTATTTACTAAGAAAATCGGCGCAATTTCGTCCCGCGATGTGTGATTAAATTGTGGAAACTATTGTACACATGGCTAGTTCTTCTGAGAAGCCCTCGTGTCTCCCGACAATAGTAATTGGCGTGTCGCGATCTAAGACGTATCTCAGGACGGCTTTATAAATTGTCTGTAAAAGAAGGATCAGGACATCAGCAAGTCTCAGGATATTCCAAGATGAACACCAGTAGCTGTCTTCTCTTCACTGCGATGCTTGCAGCGGCGCTCTTCGACGCCTGTCAGGTAAGTCTTTTTATTTTTGTTTTTAGTGCCGCGTCATACTACCCGTTCTGGATATACGCTTTTTCTTTAATCCATTACTGTTTCCAGTCTGTTGTCAATTTTTTATCCAAGTCTTATATTTTCCACTACCGGCTTGCTAGGCCTGTTGTAGCTTCATATGCCTCATAATCTAACTTAAGACTGGGATAAGCACAACATCCAGTTCCCAGCCATTAATTCTCACTGTGAAAGGGTAAAATGACATCTCAACGATGATAAATTTTTCGCCCATACTGAGAATCGAAACCCGGACCCTTAATTCAGTAGAGAGACACGCTATCGACTGAGCTAAGGTGTCGGATGGTTGTACACTTATGTACTAATAATAATTACACTAGTGGTTTTAGGAATTGGGAAGGTTATATATTTAGAGGAAGTGTACCTACATTTGCATGGGGGTAAAGTGGAAAATCATTTTGAGAAAACCATCATCAGTACACACAATTAAGATTCGAACCTCAATCTTCCTGTCATTGGCAGTCTAGTCTACTGAGAGAATAGCGCCTTAGACTATGCGGCCACCGAAGCTGGCTCTTTGTAATTAAGGCTGGGTGTATATTCATGCATAAGGCATAGCTAATAGTAAAGGGCAAAGGTTACAGTGCAAAATTCATTTTAAGAAAAGACAACACAATATAATAAAACGTAGTTGATTTTGATTACAGTTTGATCTAAATCGATTGTTTTTTATTCATAAAAATTGGCCTCTTTACTCTTCTAGTAAACCCTTATTTTTTAATTGGAAGTCCACTTCCGGCCACCATCATTGGTTGAAAATAACTAACATTGGGCATCCTTGAAATCTAATCTTACGAGTATTTGATTTATTATAAAGTAAAGCTAAAAATGTATTCAAAGCTTCCAATAATACTTCTTTTTGAGGGTGACTGTATAATATATCTTTACGTCACTAAGGCGAGGATATAGGGAGGGTGAGTCAAGGTCAATGTGCAGTTTTTATAGCGAAACATCTTTTTGCCCAAAATAAATAAAATATTGCTCCAATATATTATATCATGAGCAATGAGCATTAGATGAGTGTTAAATTTCTGGCTCACTAAGTGATATGCACTATTCGCGTTTAGTTATATTTTGTCTCCTTATATTGTCAGCTCTGAGTAGTGCAGTGGTATGCACAGGAATTTATTCTGGGGGAAGGTGAAAGGGGATAGAACTATAATTTTCATATCTACTAGTTTAAGGCGTGAACACATATTACTAGACCTTTATTTAACTCTACATATAATTTAAGTAAACATCATATAACTAATAATATGTTTTCTTAACTATTCTAATACATTATTTTTTATCTCAGATTACATTCCAGATAAAGTGAATGTTTTGTCAAATTGTCGAGAATATCATCTTAAATATCTTAAATGTATATTTCTTACAACATTTAAATTTCCCTCCCCTAACCCTTTAAATTTTGCACACCTCTAGAATAACACTATAGCGGGATTTTGCTATTTTAAATTTAAATCTCATAATAAAAACACTTAACCATTTAAATTAAATATAATTGTTTTAAGGCAGTTAGTATTTTTCAAAATATGTGTGTTCGACAACCCTATTTAGCGGAAGGATGAAAATGGGTGATTGTTTATTTTAGTTCTAAAAAAAAGGAACACCACATAAAGCTGCTAAGTGTAGAAAAATGTTAATTCTAATTGTCAGACGTTAACGATGTTGCCTAATTGATGATTCCAAAGCTATTTTGCAAAGTGGGTCGTATCTTAACTTGACGTATCAAAGCACCATAATAGTACTATCACCCTAAGACCTCAATGTACAAAATTGAAGGATAGGGAAGAAAATTATCACTTCTTGTTTATCTGCTGATTGTACTTTCCCTTTTCCTCTGACGAGCATAACCACTCTACTAGTTGCACCTGGAAAACATTAACTTGCATTTCAAAAGGTTATTTTTCTTGTTTACTATTCTAAGACATACATATGTTTCCACGGATTTTTTTAGTCTACATCCTGGCAGGAAGTTTCCTACTGGCCATTTTTGTGAATATATTAAATAATCTGAGTTGAAAACAATTTTAAAAAATTGGTTAAAAAACTTCAGGTTACAAAAAATGATGTTGTGATATAGTAGGAGTATTTTTAGAATTATTTAAGAATCTATGGTTTTTGTTTCAATATCCATCTTTAAAACTCGCCAAATAAAACGTAAGTATATCAACCTGTGATATCTGATCTTGACTTGATGCTACTTCACAGGTAAGTAACGCCAAAGGCAGGGAGGGGGGTGTTGTAACACAGAGTTTATGTTGTGTCTATGGTGTTTGTGCGCAGGCGCTGACGGGTCGAGCCTTAGAGATGGCCGCCGAGGTGGACGCCAAATGCCGGACTGAGACCGGCGCAGGCACCCAGAGTTTCGGCTTGTTTGTCCAGGGCGTCGTAGACGAATCCAGGGACGACTCAAAATTCAAGGTCAACCTGATATTCCCAGGGTTAATACTCAGGGCCAGTTTCACAGTCAGATTTAGTACGCCTAAAGTACGAGTCGATACTAAATACAGGACGACATCTACCTATACCAGAATGGAATGGGCCAGTTTCATATGCGAAACTGGCCCATTCCATTCTGGTATAGGTAGGTGTCGTCCTGTATTTAGTATAGCGCCGCATTTGAGACGTACTAAGGGCCAGTTTCATAGTCAGATTTAGTACGCCTCAAGTGTGGCGCTATACTAAATACAGGACGACACCTACCTAGACCAAAATTGAATGGGCCAGTTTCGCATATGAAACTGGCCCATTCCATTCAATTTCAGGTTGGTGACGTCCTGTATTTAGTATAGCGCCACACTTGAGGCGTACTAAATCTGACTATGAAACTGGTCCTTATAGTTTCAAGGTCAAACTCTAACATATATAGGTTAGGAATCAACGCAAAGGTCACACATTAATATAACTCTTCAAACCCTCAAGGTTACAAGGTAATACACGGAGGTTAAGAGGCACACCTTCAAAGTCATACACACACATTATTGAACTTGGGCTCACAACTTCACAATCACACACAATATATTAAAGATAAGATTTAAATCCTCAAAATCACAAATGAATGTGCCTGGGTACTAAGGTTGCCAAATATGAGGTTGTTACTATTCCAAGAATTCACATTTATAATTTTACGTTTACAAGTTAATTCACCTACGATTATAATTCACAACCTCTAGATCTCATGCTTATAACTAGGACCCTGATTTTGATTACTTTTTTTTTTGTCACATGCAATGCTCAAAAGTACATAAACTCTTTTCATGGACCTCATGTATATCGTATAGGTAATGTTTTGTCATTTCGGAATTTAAGGTAATATTTTCTTGGCTTGCGTCATTTTCGAGGCGTTTTTAGGCATTTCTGAGTAATTTTCAGGCCTTTATGAGTCATTTTAAGGCATTTATTATTGAGTAAGCATATGTTTAACTATTATTGTTATTTTATAAATGCATAAATACTCAAACACTAATTTTTTCCTCACACAGTTGTCGGAATAAGAAGATAATGCAAGTAATGAACTTGTAGACTCTTTGCCTGTATGGCTGTAGGCTAAAATATACATTCCTGGTGATAATGCAACTAGGCTGGAGAGGGTTGCGTTGAGAGGGGCAGCTATTACTTCCGAAGATTATATTTTGTAAATCAATATTATATTTAACAAAATACAAGAGTTTAGGCTTTTCATTGTATTTTAGATTTGTAAAGTTCATGTTTGATTTAGTTGTGCACCTTTATTATCAAGACCGTAGTCAGCCAGTAATTTCAAGGGGGGGAGGGGGGGCGGACATATCCCCCAATTGCTGGAGGCTAGAAAAAATTCTAACTGATAAACATTTCTAGAAGCTCTCTGAAGTGTTTTTTACGGTTATACAGCCCCCTAATTTGTACTTTTACATTAATGTGGATTTTTTGAACCATAAATAAAGCCATATATATTTTGTTAATAAAATTTCGGGGGGGGGGGTCGATTCCCCCCTCCCGACTACGGCCTTGTTTATTGCGAGTTTTTGTTCATATTTTTAGGTCATTTGTTGAATATTTGAAGTCATTTTTTAAAATTTCTTAGGTCATTTTTTTGATCATTTTGAAGTCATCGAAACACAGGCCCTGCTTATAGCCCATGTACCAATATTCACAAGATCCTTAAAATGTATACCTAAATACTACACAATAGTGCTCTAAAATAGGTTTTGTCATTTCAAAATAAGGTTTCATGATTCAAAGATCAAACGATTATGTATATCAAATACAGTAGGTATGGTCAATAATTGTGATGACCCTAATTTATATGGTTCTTTTCACAGTGTTTCATCAAGTGCGTGATGAACGAGCTAGCTTCGGTAAGTACACACTAAGATTGAACGTTATATGCTACGTGTTACCTGATAAATCATTAGACAGTACTCGGTCAGCCTAAATTCAAGGTCAGATTCATAAAACTAACGGTGACCTGGTGGTCTAGGGGTAAGGTGTCAGACTTCTGTGCTGACGTCCTGGGTTCAATCCTCGGTCCTGGCACAGATTTATCTGATTGCCAAACCCTTCCTTCCTCTGACAAGACCGCGTGTATTAATCACAACTTGTGAATGTGAGGAATGCCAGGCCTCCACCGTGGTTCGGATCCCACGTTAAACTGTAGGTCCTCCATTTTCATCTCACAATCACCCTACCATTACACATTAGCGTAAGTGCATATAACCCGAACGGGTAGTAAGACGCGGTGATAATAATAATATAAACCTAACGGGTAGTAAGACGCGGTGACAAAAAAGAATATTAACAAAAACCCATTTTTCTGTAAATAATTATATCTTTGTTGGTAAAATTTACTACTCTCAAAACAAAGAGAAAAACAATTCCCTTGTCGTTGTTGCTAATTTACTAGTTATCTCATGATTGTTTTTCTACTTAATTAAGCACGATGACATCATCCTCATCCCCATGGGGGAGGAATAAAACAGTAGGAGGAGTCGAGGTTAAACGGTTAAAAGTTCTAACAGTTCTGATTGTGACGTCACGCCTGCCGGTTTCCTTGCCGCGGAGTGTATTCGTCTGCTTGTGAGTCGTCTTAGCGAAAGTTAAAGGATGTTATTTCCCCCCAAGAAATAACTACACAATAACAAATTCTGACTTGACACACATTAGAACAGCTGTCCTTGTCAAGGACAGAGAAGGTCACTGTTTCAAGATCAAAATAAACCAAACTCGGGAAGCACTAAATCTTGAGAATATTGCCTTTACTTTCGAAAGTTAAATACAAAAAATACATTCTCTATTTCCCTTCCTCGTCTATTTTTATCATGGATATTTGAGGTACATTTTTTAATCCAACTGCTTATAAATGGTGTGTGCCACGTCTTACTACCCAACCGAAGTACTCGAATATTTACACTAATAAAACGGGTAGATAAAGGACAAATTTGAGAATAAATGACCCCAAATTAGCGCGGAAGGAGAGTGGAAAATAATTTAGAAAAAGCCACCCTAAGTAAGCCTACACCCAACCGATATTTAAGCCCCAAGCTCCGGTCTCCAGCAACCGAGTCTATTTAGACAATGATGCTTTATAGGTTAGACGTGACTACTGTTGCTGGTAAATGTTTATACCAACGCACAACTTACAAACTAACACACAGGTGGTTGGAGAGGACTAAACTTTAGGAAATATCACTCACAATACACCAGACCAAGGTTCGAACCCTAACCTCTCCATCAGAGGCAAGCTATACCAAAACAGGTTTGACACCTTAACCCTTTCCCTGCCGATGAGGATCACAGTCATTCCCATATAATTTTGGGTTAGATTTTTTAATATTTTTCTTTCACCACGTTTAGCTACACAATTGGGTTACACGCTAGGGTGTTAGTTACGCTAAGGCTGGGCTCTTAGGAAGTATGCCCACATTTGCGTGGAGGGAGAGTGGAAAACCATCAGTAAAACCAGCCGGGATTCTAACCCCGCACTTCCCATCATTGAAAGTCTAATATATCACGAAAGTGAAACCTTAGACCACTCTACCACCAGAGTGGGTGTTAAAAAAATGAAGGGTACAGGGGGAATAGGGGGAGAAAGCCACTCTACACATATTTTCCAGGAAAACAATTTTTATATCTCAAACCCCATAAGGATCACAGCAAATACTTTTTTAAATATTATATATAACAGATACTTCTTCAAGCTCTAATCTAAAGTGTATTAGAAAGGGCTAATAATTGTCTAACAGATTTCATAACTAATTCAATTTGAGTTAAAATTTCTTTTTTTTCCCTCGTACCCTTAAAATGTAATCACTGCTAACTAAACACAAAGCGTACAGTCTCATTCGCAACAAGTATCTGGCTTTACCAGTACGAGTTTCTTTGGCACGTACCCTTGTTGAGACTGATATCGTAAAAAAAAAACGTCAGTGGTATTGTTCCTAGCACCCCCTCATCTTGTGTTGTTGCAGCTGGATCACCAAGGAGCCTTCAACCTAGAAGAGGAACTGAAGAATGTTCCTCCTGAGGTCCAGGAAGAAGGTCACAAGATAGTTCATGCCTGCCAGAATACGCGTGAGTTCCGTTAGAATAAAGAGAACTTTATGTTTATTTTTCAGGGGCAGTAATTTTTAAACCACTGGTGGGTTCTCGAGAATAGTCGAGCAGAAACTCATAACCGCCAGAAGAGTTTATAGCGTTCCTTGGTGGAGATGTCTGGCAGTAGGAGAACAAACGGGGGAGGAGGAAAATACAAATGTCAATACAATAATTGGTGTTGTGACCACCGTATTAGAATACATCATTAGATTCATAAAGATCCATTCTACACTTCCATACCAGTTAGATTTCTTTTCCGGGCATTTAGGTCTTAGTGATCAACCAAAATAAGTTGATTTTTGAAATTTTAACAGTGGGAAATTTCAACTTTTGAACTATGTCTACAAGTTTACTTTTGTATAGGGTCATGGAAATGCTAAAATTCTCATGGTAAATATTCAACAAATTGTTGATATCATCATGTGAAGAAATTAAACGCTATGTTTTTACTGGAGACATTATTTATTTATTTTGACCAAAAAAGTTTTCATACAAAAACTGCCAAAACACTGACCTTTTCTAGCATGCCCTGGCATTCCCACCTTAACTTTAGTTTATCTCTATTGTGAACCAAGCTTTACTTGGATCGTGAATGGTGTCATTGAAATAAGACCTTCCCCAAGTGCGACAAATACCTAACCTAAATTTCCCAATCCACAATCTTGACAATGACATCTTGTTTTACAGAGGGCGATGACCCTTGCGACACGGCTTTTAGGATCCACAAGTGCTACCACGACAAAAACCCTGAGGTAAGACCCCCATATATAGTCGAAGTGACATTAGAAGGACCTTTTAGAAGGTATAAAATACACCGTATTTGACATAATAGTAGCCCCGGCTACATTTAACAACTTTACTTTTCACCTCAGCCCCAATTGGAGCTCCCGGCTACTCTTGAAGCTCCATCTTCAATAACAACAACAACAAACAGGTACATTTAAAATGGAAATTTGGGTAATGGGACGGCCAGACTGGGTGAGCGAGCGAGCGCGCGAGAGACTAAAATATAAAATAGAACACATTGGTTGTAATGAGAGGTGGCCAGACTGGAGCGAGCGAGCGCGGCTCGACCCGGTACAGTCTAGTTTACAGGCGCTAGGCAATATTATTGTATGTTGGTTCATTGAGTGCTAGGAAAACTTCTCATTCTGACATTTTTATTACTATCGATAGGTTTAGCACATTTGCTATTAATGGCCTAATTTAATTGGTAAGTTCATAAACCATACCTATATGTGTGTGTGTGTGTATATATATATANATAAAACTGATATGTTAAAATACTTCAATATTATCAAAGTAGGCCTTTACAAATAAGAATCACCATTAGCGTGGAGAGAGGATGAGAAAACCACAACAATAAATCACTTGTTAAAACCACCCTCAGTTCACTCAGCCAAGATTCGGAGCCTCCTCGTCAACAACTACATAGAGTTATCTGCTAATCACGCGCTCGCTCGCCAGTTTGGTCATCCAGTCGCTTGCGCGCTCGCTCGCGCGCTTGTCAGTCTGGCCGAACCCTAACACGGCTCTTTCACGATGTAAAGGGCGCTAATTACTAGGAAATCTCAGCCCATAGTTAAAGACAGGAGAATTGAATAAGGGGACGTCATTATTACGTAAACTTTTTTGGGGGGGAGGGGTTCAATATTTTCTTACGTCTTTTTACAGGGGTTGAGGGGTCAGAATCAATCTTACGTAGGGGTTTTTTTAATCAAAGTATATGATGAAACAAACTCTTTAAAAAAAATTGTCAGAAAAATTCTGAAATGTTTCATTTTCATTCATTGACTAACCTCAATTTAATCACTAATTTTAACTGTTTTATAAAAATAATTGAAATTTTGAATTAATATTTTTCTACTATTACCATTCATTATGTTTAAATATAACTAAGCAATTAAAATAATCTAATTTACCAAATCGTTAAAAAAATACGTTAGATACGGTTTGGAGGTGATGTAAAATCTTACGTTACCTTGGTAAGGAAGTCCAAAATCACGAGAGAAAAAAAAGTCTTGCGTAATTTAAAGATGGCCCCCAACAAGAAGGGGAGAGAAGTACTAGGATAATTGCGTGGTCCATTAGAAATTCTCGTAGTACCAATATACCGGCTACAGAGTTCCAGGCTGCTATTAGGTCAAATACGGTACCTAATGTAAAGTAGCCAACATTTACAACAAAAAAAGTACTTTCTTAGGTCTGTAGAAGTTGGTTGCTATGGAACTTAAGATTTGGATAGTGGACACATGAATATAAATGTAGTGACCTAATCTCGTTTTATGTTTAATATTTTACAGCTGTACAATCGCATTTTATCGGTGTGGGATTTCAAAGCAGGAGTCGCACAATAAGTACAGCCGTCCATCATGCAGATATTGGCTACCCGCTTTGTGAGTATACACGCAGGTAATAATTCAGTTCGGGTTTTAAAATAGAGAGGATATGGCAGGATCAGGTGAGCGGTCAGAACACTTGATTTTGACCCACGAAGCCAGGATTTCTCTATGTGGATTCTCATCCTTGCGCCAAGCTAGTATTGGTATAGTTGATGTAAATAAAAATGGCACTTGTTTTATTAGAATGAATGTTTCAAAGAGATTGATAGTCATGACTGGAATTGGAGCCTATATATGGCTTATACATAGGCAATATATTTATATATTAAAGATGTATATAATCCAATCTCGAGTCCGAATCTTAATTTCATCTATAAAACCCAAAACTCTAATTTGAATCCAAATCTTGGGGGGAAAAAGATGATGAACATTAAAGGAAATAAACGATATAATTTAATAAAAATTTAAAATCTTAGCTAAACGTTAACATTGTGTGTTATGTCATTCATACATTCAGTTCAGTGTTAAAATAATGTTCTGGGGTCTGGTTGTTAAGTTTGTCCTATAATAATTTCAGGGTTGAACCACTAATGAGCAGTAACGAATCTTGAATATAATATTTTCTAGAATTCTTGAATCTCAAATATCCTAAAGTATTTGAGGTGTTCGAGTATTCAAGGATTTGAGGGATCGAGGATTCAATTTTTTCTTTTGGGGTTTTATTTGTTGGCTCATTTTTCCCTCTCTTTGTCTTTGCCACAAAATGAACCATGAGAATGTGTATGCTTGAATCCTGTGTTTGTTGGTCCATTATTTATATTCAATGTTTTCGTGAAAAATGATGGGCATAATCTAATTTTTAAACCATCTTTGTAAAAGTAGTATGAGTAGAAAGTAGTAAAAGTAGATAGATTTAACTTACCAACTGTGTAGTTAGTAAGATTTGTTTACCATCTTTTAAATTATTGATCAAAACCATGCTAAGGAAAACTCACTATGTCAGTTGACATGACTTAGTGAGATTTCCATGACGGTAAAATGTTTCTGTTGACTTGGTGAGAATAACAAAATATTTCATTGTTGGTTCAAATGACAACAAATTACTTAATGAAGCGCAATTATTTACCTTTATAATGGTACCAAAATTTAAAAACATGAGAAAAATTAGTTAGTGATTTTTTCCAGTAAGCCCACGAAATTATGTTTGGGGAAATTGTAGTTATTCCTTTCACAGTGATGACTGACAAGTTGACGGTCTGGAGACCAAGTGATGTGTCTGTTTTAAAACAAAGGTCATGTGATGACATAATCAGTAAGTACATAAAGTACAAATTAAATACCCCAAATTATGATAACTGATGGGTCAAATCTTATATTTCTCAAATCGGAATCTTGGATCCAAATATATTTTTAAAAATATCTAATCCAAATTTGAATCCCCGAATATTTAAAAATGTGCTAATTTAAGCTAAATTGGAAATATTTAAAATTGAATATAGAAAAAAAAAATTTAAGGGTCTATGCCATTGACAAATGATATTTTTTCGTCATGACTACTATTTCATAAATAACAACGTGAGCACCTTTTTAGTAAATGTCTTATATTAATATAGTTTTGTACTTTTTGGTGGTTTTTTAGCACCATGTCTTACTACCCATTTATACGCTTATGTACTAATTACACTAATAGTTTGAGGGATTAGGAAGATTATATTTAGAGGAAGTGTACCTACATTTGCGTGGAGAGAGAGCTAGAGTGGAAAACCATTTTGGGGAAAACCATCCTCAGTACACCGGACCTAGATTCGAACCTTGATCTCCTCGTCATCAGCAGTCTACTCCAACACGAGAGTCGAGCGTTAGACCATGCGGCTATCGAAGCGGGATGTGTTGTGATTTTCTCCCAACAACACAAGTGTATATCATTTATTTTACCAATTGCTTAAAATTGTTATATAAAGTCAAGATCTTCATTATTTTTGTCAAAATACTTTTTTGAGGTTCCTACGAATGTCCATTCTGTCAAATACCAGAGGATTCAGGGGATTTTGTGCCTAGGAAAGTAGGGGAGGGACAGCGTGATATATTTGTTTTCTTCTTCGGCAGAATTTAACTGAACAAAATGTCAATGGGTTTGCAAGATGAATGTCATCGATGCTCTCATTCTTGTATCAAATGAATTTTTACTGACCCTCATCTATATTTGCCATCAATCAAAGTTGCCAATTTGATTTGTTTCAGATGGAGCTAAGCCCTGACCTTGGTTATGAACCATGACATTGAGACGTACACCAGTAATTTTTTTTCTTTTCATTTTACACTAAATTTATATAATAAAAAAAATCCTTTTTAAATGTTATTTTAAATTGTATTTTATTTGTATATATAATAAAGATGATGTTAGTAATAATAATAAAAACTAATATTTTGTAAGTATTCAACAGAAACAAAATGTTAACTAAGTTTTGTGTTTAAATAAAATCTTCGCTGTTGAGATTAAATTGTGTCTTTGTGAAAAAGTTCCCTGTTCCTATTAAATGGGTGATAGGGGTACCGAATGAAGGTTGAAGGTACTGTAGTTTGGTTCGGGGAAGTGTGGACCACATTTTAACTAATTATTGGTTGTCTAGCACTGGATTAGCTTGACTCAGGTAATGTCCACTCCTCTCAGGTAATGTCCACTCCACTCAGGTCATGTCCACTCCTACTCAGGTAATGTCCACTCCTCTCAGGTAATGTCCACTCCACTCAGGTCATGTCCACTCCACTCAGGTAATGTCCACTCCTCTCAGTTGCTGTTTCACTTGGGTGAATCAAAAGTAGAAAGGTTTATTTTTCCTATGCTGGTATTGGTTGATCTTACAGAAAGCTAGCTTCTGGCATGAGAAAGTATTACTCGTGTGTAAAACATAAAACCAACCACAATGGTAGACCTAATTGTCTCGAAGACTCATCTCGAGTACGACTTATTTCCATTTAGGAACACAAAAATCTTACATAAATGTTTTTGACCCTTCGATTAAGATAGACGCTAGTACAAAGCGAGAGCTTTCTGAAATATGTGGCAGGGTCACTTCCCCCATCTGGTTAAAGAAAAATTCTCCTTTGAGAATATTGGGTTGAGCCGAGCCTGCCAGATCCAGTGTGTACTGCCCCGTTTGATCACGTGGTTACAATATTTTTCTTCCAGGGTTGAGTGGGTTTTATATATGAGGGGACCTGACATGAGCGGATCCAGTACGTGACAACCTTTACGACGTTGTCTGTAACGTAAAGGCAAAGCTAAAGAGGATTAAAGTTTATTTAAAATATTTTATTCGTAAAGCTTTTTAGATAAATCATTGAATCAAAAACCTTTTTATACCACCACGTCATATTTTTACCTGTTCAGTTTATATGCATATATGATATTTATTCTAATGGGGTAGGGATGATGAAGGAAGCATTTTAGCATTTGCGTGGAAGGAGAGTGGGAAACCATTTTAGAAAGCACCCTCGATAGACAAGACTGGGATTCGAGCCCTGATCTCTCTGTCATCAGCAACCCACTCTAACACGAGAGTGACACCATATACCATTTGGCCACTGAAGCAGATTCCAGCCAGTAATTATGTATATATATATATTATTTTGTATAAGGGTTTTTCCTGAAATCCGATGATTAAATATATAGAACTGAGGGGATAGAACTAGATATGTTGTCTTAGTTTAAGTTGTCCACGTCATACACTGATAGAATTTGTGTATTTAGAAAGTGAGCGTTAAATACCTTCAACAAACCAAATATCCTCACGCTATGGCTGGAAGGTAAGTGGTTATTCCCAACTATAGGGATATTTCAGAAACACAAACTCTAAACAGGTATACAGAATGTACCGTAACTTGTAGGACCCACTTAAGCGGTGGATAGGAGGCATAAAAACAATGTTAAAAAGTTAATACGAACATGTGTCCCATTTGACTCTGTTTCCGAGGGACTCCACTAAAATGTTTGTATACCATACCGCCACATTTTAGCCAAGTGGCCGGTAAGTTCTTGGACGAACGATTTCCTAAGCAAATGGATAGGTAGTGCAGGACCTACTGGCTGGTCTGTGCGTTCCTCAGAATTAAATCTATCATATTTGTATTCGTGGGGCCACTTGAAACCAATTATTTGCTCAACATCCATCGTTAGCATTGAAATACTTCGTCAATGAATACAAGAAGGCTGCCAATAAATTCGACACGACAACTGCAGGCTCGCATTCAGGCTGAAGGTGGCATTTTGAGCACTTCCTTTAATGCTAAGCAGATCCACATTACTGCAGTACAAACATGACTATAACTCAGAAACAAAGTCAAATGGGACACATGTCTATTTTCCTTTTCCATTGTTTTTATATCTCCTGTTCACCTCCGGAGTGGGTCCCACGTGTTACGGTACACCCTGTATATTGGAGGGTTGAAGTTCTGCAATTATTCTCGGTAGTCAAATTCAAAATCAGTATTAAAGGAAATAGTTTTCTTTTAAAATATAGATTTTACATTTGTTTTAATCGTAACAGTTCCAATCACATGATGCAGGAAGAGGAGATCATTAGAACGCTTTCCTTATACCAAAGGGGGAGACAAGGGGGGTATTGCCTCCCTAAGGATTATAAACGATTTTGAATGAAATCATAAAACAAATCAAATAAAACTATAACATAGAGCTCAGATGTGCCAAATGCATGGACTACATTTTAAAGCCAGCCTTACGAATTAAAATCTAAATTTGGGGAGAAGAAGCTAAATAATTGTTTGGATGCTCCTTTCCGATTTCTCGTAAAAAAATAAGACATTTCTTGATGATTTCTTGATTGTATTGTTAATTAGTTATCTAATAATGACTGAAAAATGCAAAAAAACTGCACCACGTTGTTAATACAGTGTTCCATTCGAATTCCCTTTCTAAGTTACTTGAAATGTGTAGGGTAGTATAATTTTAGTGAGCTAGTAACAGTAAACCAATAATATTATTAAACATAAAACGTTGGTTTGAATCAAAACAATGAGAGTAAAAGTAGACTAGCTGCGTTGAAGGTGAATATAATAAACATTATAACAGGTGAAAGCCAGTTAACCTTCCTTCCATTTCCTTCCATAAAAATAAAAATATACAGCATAATATTTTTAATATATTTATCAAACAGGAATAAGTGTGAAGATTTAATACAAATATATTTTTAAATATTTTAAATATTCTAGTCTCAATTCAAACACATGTATTCCAAAAATGACAATTTAATAGAACCCGATACTATAGACTTGGCGCAATAATGTTCTGATCACCGAGTTATCCTGGATCATCCTATTCCCAAGGACTCATTTTTTTAAAGGTGTGGAACATACATATACATAACTAAGTGTTAAGAGCATTAACACACTAGGACAAGAGCTCCCAGGTTCGATTCCCGTGACCTAAGGTAATTTTTTTAAATTCATTTAAATTAAGTTGGCAAATTGGCACAAAATTGAAGCCAAATATCCATTTCAACGTGGACCTGTGGTCAATTTAGACCCCCAAAAAAATGACATTTGTGCTTATTAATCCAACATGGAGCCTTAGCTGATGAGTCCAAAGGTAGTGAACTATTTCCTGTGCCCAGAAGAGATTTTTTAAAACTTATTTGATAACTTTATTTTGCACACGTTAAAGCTTTTATACAGTTTCCATTTCAATGTTTATATAGTATTGGTATTATAAAAATCAGCATTTTACATACTCTTGCATTTATTATTATTATGATGTTGTGATGATAATAATATTGCTAGTCACTAAAATATACTAACTGCATTGTAAGTATTTAAGATTTATTTATATATATATGTATGTATATATATATATATAATAAAAGATATAACCTATTCACTCACTAACTAATCCCCGTATTTCCCCAATCCCTGGGCCTGGAATCTTGAAATTTTATGTGAAGGTTCCTTTTAGGACCCAGGAAAGGGCTAAGACGGGGTATTGCCAAATTTGGCGTCCAAGGGGTGAAAAAGGATGGTTGAATTTTTTTAAAGTTCACTAATGAATCTTTTGTACCAGCAAACATGGAGCCTTGAAAATTAATAAGAATATTGCTTTCTAGAATAAGGTTAGAATTTTTTTCAGAATTTTCAAATTTTCTTCACCTAAGAGGGGGGGAAGGGTGTAAAGGTGTGTGACTTACTGACACTTTCCCAACCCATGGGCCTGGAAACTTGCTTGGCCAAAAAATAATCTAAAATTAGGAAATTTCAAAACGAGGCTCCAGGATATGGGGGGGGGTTTAACATTTGGAAAAACTTTATATATGAGGTAGAAAATTCAAATTTGGCAGACAAGTAGAGAGACAACTCCAGATAGCTCAATAAATTAAAAAATTTTGAGAGTGATTGGAGAAAAGAGTTTGGGGGGTTAACGCTTTCAAAAACTAATTGTAAACGACTACTTTCCATTGTGATCTGAACGCTTGTTTGTTAATGCTAGTAAAATAACAAATAAAGAGAGACACAGCATTAATAATTGGTTGTTAAGGCGTTAAAGCCAATTAAAGCTATATAGTACTGTAGTGGTTTACATTTTAGAGATGAAATTATTGATTAACATTGTTTGTGGCCTAATTTAATCCGTTATTTTGAATCAGCCATATTAAAATTATATTTTTTGGGCTTAAGTAGAGAACCTATCGGCATGGCAAATTTTATATTTCTAGGATATTTAGAAATGATTGACTAATGTATGCGTACAGATATCAAAACTATTTAGAATTAATATGTTCAACATCCAGCTGCACTCTTTATAGAATTTATTATTTTACAATATCAAGATAACCGTGACAATTCCAAACCAAATATGTTAAAATAAATTAAATACATTGCTACCAAAAATATGAGAAAAAATAGTATCACAGTTCAACAAAGAGAATAAATGAAATAATTTGTTGTTAAAGAGACAAATTGGTCCCTGCAAATACCTGCCCAATTTTTTTCCTACCACAGCAAAAAGTTGTTTTTCCTAATAATTTGGGAAATTTTGAGCTTCCTATTTCTTATATCCAATCTTCAAATTTTAAATATTCATAATTTTATCATTTTCTGAGGTAGTCTGTGTACATTATAGCAAATATTTCAATTTTATACTACACCTAAAAGTGTTTTTTGTACCAATTTTAAAAATTGTAGGCCCCCATCCCATATTTACAAAATCTTAATTGTTATCAAACCAAAAAACTTTAATATTATTCTAGTTATCTGGGCTAGTCTATCCACCTTTCAGACAAATTTTAATTTTCTACCGCACGATAAAAAATCGATTTTTTATGTATTGTAAATTTTAATCCCCCACTTCCCCTCCATTCCACTGACCCTTTTTTTGAAATTATAAATGTTCAGACTCTTTTGGTTATTTATGGCTGTTCCTCTACATGTATTTAAATATTTCTATTTCATACCAAACTAGAAGTGTTTTTTTAAACTATCAGTTTAAGAAATTTTTAGGAGGGAGCCCTTCTCCCATTTTCTGGTCATTAGTTTGGAAATTTACTTTTGTGTGTATGTGTGTTTAGGATGGCTCTTATACCTGTTTGACAAATTTCAATCTTATACCACAATGAGAAAACTATTTTTTTTTGCCAATCCCACTACATTCCTGGAATTTCTAAATTTTTTATGTTCCCTAAAAGTATACAGTGGTTTGGTTGAGATTTAACAACCAAGAAACAAACAACATTTGTTTTACATTACTATTATTTAGCTTTCTAGGGCTCTTGGTTTTAGAGTTATAGCACATACATACATACATACATACATACATACACACTATACATACATACATACATACATACATACATACATACATACATACATACATACATACATACATACATACATACATATATACATACATCGATGCATAAAAAATAGGCCTAAGGGGCACAGCTTCAGGAATCCTTAAGTTTCCTTGCAAAGCTCATTGGTCTTAAGTTGCATTTTTATCATACAAATGTACAGTATATAAGATTTTATTTGATTATTTCCGTAACTACTCCGGAGTTTAAGCTGCTTTTATGTGGTAATTCATTTATTTGTCTGAATATTTATCCAAGTGAATGTAATATAAAATCAAATAAAGATGTTGAACGTTACCTAAGTGTAGACCCTAAGTTTTATTTGCTAAAGAATCACGGTTTTCTTATTTATGTGAATATAAAACAACAAATACAAAATAAAATTTCTCTTTAGATTTAGGATTGAAATGAATTCTGAAACTAATCTTTGGATTGCAGTTGATTTAGCTATCAAATAAGACAGAAAAAATTAACTATACATTCAATATAATGGGAGAATACAAAGCTTTATCACGTGGTTTAAGAGAGAATACTTGAAAAATATCAATAGTATTACATTTTAATGGAAAAAAATATAGCATAAATGTTAACTGGACGTCCAAGCTAAAGCCATGCAAAATTTCAGCACAATCGGTAGGGTGGTTTGAAAGTGATTGAGCTATAAACAAAAATATACTAAATTTAATTTTTTCATATTAGTAGACTATCTTGGTATTGTTTGACTTGCTAAATAGCACTGTATACTTCTTTGTTTGCTTGTTTTTGGGTGGGGGATGGGAAATTCATTCACTGATGATTGATTTTTAATTTCAAAATTATTCAAAAATATCTATAACATTTTCTATAAAATTGCTGTAATAATTTTATAAAAAATGTATTTACAAGTATAAAAAAGTTGAGGGTAGTATAGCTAATTTTTGAATATTTGATTTTTTTAATGACCTTAAAAAAGATTGTATTTAAGATTTACATCTGAAGAGTGTTTTTTATGATCAACGAAATAATATGTTTATTTTTCTGAGGAAACTTTATTTAAGTGTAGTTTACTGAAAAACCTCTTTGAAAATTTGATCCCAACTTATAATTATTAATTTAATTATTATTGTTTCATACTATTTATTTTTAAATGTTTTAAATGGAAAATAAAATACGTATTTAGAACAAAACTAAACTTTTTTGTTGTAAATTATAATAAGATTATTATCTTTACAAATAAAATAATTTGTGCCACAAACAACATTCATTCAAGTATTTAGAAGAGTAAATAATGAGCCAGACATAGACACACGTGTAGAAAGACGCGGAGCATGTGGATAAAATAATTACATCTTGTTTATCCGGGTAATTCAGGGACTCTAGCCTGCCGGAATCTTACATAATAATGATTATCAGTTTAAATAAATAAACCAAGAATCAAATTTCCCACCACGTGAACATGAAACTTATAAAACTACATTTATATGGACGCAGTCAAGTGCCGACCAAACTAATACGTATGGAATGATTTTAAAGAAGAGAAATAAATCAATTTTGGTAATGACTTGACTCGTCCCCATCATTTAGTGGTTGTGATTGTAGTAATTAAGGGCACCAAGGATGACCTTCGAAAAAATTAGTAAAAATCACTGGTATTAACCGTCTAGTTAGGAAGAAGTAAACATTAGCGAGTGGCCTTCTGATTGACAATGGCTGGAACACTTTAATGCAAAAAACAGCCAAGTACCTTTAATAGAAATAAACGTATTACAGAACCGTGACGTAGAGTGTTTCTAGGGAATAGCTTGTTGTATTTTTGTTTTTTTATTTTTTAGCACTGAGTGTTAATAATAATAATAATAATAATAATAATAATAATAATAATAATAATAATAATAATAATAATAATAATAATAATATTTAGCACCGCGTCTTACTACCCGTTCGGGTTATACGCTTAAGTACTAATTACGCTAATGGAATAGGAATTGGGAGGGTTGAATTTAGAGGAAGTGAACCCGCATTTGCGTGGAGGGAGAGTGGAAAACCATTTAGGAAAAACCACCCCCAGTTCACCCGACCGATATTCGAACCTCGATCTCCCCGTCCTCGGCGGTCGAGCTCAACACGACTAGCGCGTTAGCCAACTGCGCCACCGAGGCGGGTCACTGAGTGTTACTACCCATTCAAGCTATACTCATACTTATGTACTAATTATACTAATGTGTTATGGATAGAATTTAATTTAGAAGAAGTGTATCCGAATTTGCCTGGAGGTAGAGTGAAAGACCGGTTAGAAAAATCCACCAACGTGAGTACCTAAATTATTAACCACTTGATCTAAGAAGTAAATATGAGGAAGGTATTTTAAAGGATTTTAACCCGTATTTACGTGGATAAGGTATGGTAAAACCACTGGGATAAGATAATCATATGAGGAAACACAACGCCCATTTCCAGCCGACAAAAATTTGAAAGTCAACGTCCTCGTCATCAGCAATTCAGTCATTTGCGAGTCTAAGGGCCAGTTTCATAGTCAGATTTAGTACGCCTCAAGTGCGGCGCTATACTAAATACAAGACATCACCTACCTAGATCAAAATGGAATGGGCCAGTTTCGCATATGAAACTGGCCCATTCCATTCAATTTCAGGTAGGTGACGTCTTGTATTTAGTATAGCGCCGCACTTGAGGCGTACTAAATCTGACTATGAAACTGGCCCTTAAGCCGCGTGATCACTGGTGCGGCCGAATAGGCCTAATAGTTAAAGTCCTTTACCATAGTGCTGGCCAGCACTGAAAATATACATAAGAATACGACAATCTATAAGAATAATTGCTTAAATAAAAACTTACACAACTAAACTAAACAAAACCATAATTTAAATTAGCATATGAAGAATATAAATCGTTACACGGAAAGTAATAATTAGAATAAGTTAAACTTTTAACATGATTTAAAATAAAATCTAACAAAGAAGAAGAATTTGTTTTTAAATATTTTAAAGTAAGAAATATGATTGAAAAAATTTATGATAGGGAGTACGTTGAGTATTAACTCAACTATGGTCCTTCTTTATGATAAAATTCAAATTCGGCAAATTTAGAGTAAGCGCTGCAATTAAACCGTCCAAAAGTACGCGTAATAATTGCTAAGAGAAAAATTGATGGGATTCTTAGAGACCATAAAAGGCTCTTGGATCAATGCCTATTTTTTAAAAGGCAGATTTACAAGAAAGGTTACCAGCTTCTATGTCCGAATAGTATAAGGCATAAATTTCGTGCTATACTGGTCTGCTGATGACGGGAAGATCGGGGTTTGAATTCCAGTGGGGACTAATTGAGGTTGGTTTTTCTTAAATGGCTTCCTAATCAACTTCAACGCAAATGTAAAATGCTTATTTTCTCATCTATACCCTATTAGAGTAATAATACTACTATAAAGCCACATGGCTGACTGACTCACTCACTCACTGATATTAATGTTTACCCACTTCCAGATGAGCTAAAAAACTTTAAATTTGGCAAACTTATAGCTTCTAGCCTGTAACCGACGGTAAAATTCCAAATTAAAAATTTTAATTTTTAACCTCCGAAAAATACTCAAAATGGCGGAGCAACCTTAAAGTCGGTATGGTATATACAATAAAATACCGGTAACTTTAAGTTGTTACGTTCAAAACAACGCTGGGATTATATTAGTTTACATCCACTTGCAAAGAAAACTTACTGGGGACGCGGAGGCGGAGCCCCCAACGAGCAAAGAGAGTTATCATATATATCTATGTAATAAATGAAAACACAGTGATAATAAACATTTTTTAAAAAGTTGTTATTAAATATAATAGTAAGTTATTTAATTTTAAAATATAGCCAAGGAGTATATTTCTTCTTTGCAACAAACTTAGCCCAATATAATTCAAAACTAAATATCCTAGCCATAACATTCGAAATTTGAATATCTGGCAACAGGTCAAGCCCATAAACAAGCACTTGAGAAAACATCGCCTGTAATCGAACCTAGGGCTATTAGACGTGTTTTAGAACTAAGCTACTACAGTTTTGTTTGTGCATGGAGTGCTTCTTTACCCGGATACTATAAAGTTTCAAAGGATTGCTCGTATAAAATATAACGATTAGACTTGCACCCTCTTTGATAAAATATGTGTTATTAGGTTACATCACATTTCATTTTCTTCAAAGTTTGTACAACAGGTGTGAATACAAAAATATGAGCCAAACATGTCAAAAATATTTAAGAATTGGCCATGAAACTTTTAACAATTTGTTTCACTTAAGCTGTTTAATTAAATTTTTATTTTTAGCATCTTATCTTACCACCCGTTTAGCCTATACGGTTCTCTATTAATTAAAAGGATAAACACATTTATACCATATCCTAATTGTGGAGTTTGTCTCTTCATATTGGACCATTATATTTTTAACTACTCTATGTATAATTGGTTTTATTTTTCAGATCTTGCCATTTTCTTTGATAAAACCTAGAGTATGTTCTATAATTTAATTATTACAAAAATTGTAAAATAGATTATTTTTAGAGAGAGGATGCTCGAATCCATCGAATCCTATGTTATTCGAGAGATTTGAGATTCGTAAAAATATCAGAGAAAGGATCTCGAATACAATAATATGAAGACCTTGACTTAAAATAATCATTTTAAACAGTTGGTAAAAGGAATTATATAGACTTGTGTACTTGTGAGAGTAAAAAAATTAACAAAAAAAGACAAAATTGTATAGATAACATTAATTTTATAAAAAAGTTATCTTTTTTTATCGACGTAATAAACATGACAAACAAAATATCATTTGTCAGCTGTACCATGACTTAAATAACCTTTATTTTAAAATTAGATATTCAGATATATTCACTTTAACTATAATTTGCATTTTTAAAGATTCTTGGATTCGTATTTGGATTCGAAATGTAAAAGAAAATCTTAGATTTGGATTTAAGAACTTTATGATTCAACCCATTTCTAATTAATTTTTTAGCACCACGTCTTACTACCGATTTGGGTTATACGCTTATGTATTAATTACGCTAATGGGTCAGGGATGAGTATGGTTGAATTTAGAAAAAATGTAACCGCATTTTTGTGGAGATAGATAGTAGGAAAAAGCACACTCAGTATACCCGACCGGAATCGAACCACTCATGCAAATGCTGGTACACTTCCACTAAATTCAATATTCTCCATTTCTAACACATTATCGTAATTAGTACATATGCGTATAACCCGGGTGGGTAGTAAAAACGCGGTTCTAAAATAAAATACACAAACACACAAAAGTGCATGTGGATTTAGCCGGTTGCTGTCTTGAAGCGAACCGTAAGTAATTCCCATTCAAACATCCTGGCGTTTAAAATGCCGTCCCGAGATTATGAATGAACCAATGTGGTATATAAACGAAGCGAGTACAAGAGTTTGAATCAAATCGAATACTTTACTATCCAGATTACGCACCATGAACAAACTCTCGATTGTAGCGACGCTTTGCGCCATCTTGGCATCGCTCGTAGCGGTAAGATTTATAATTATTTATCACTTTAAGAGTTATTTTTATTATAGTATGTTCGATATAGATTTTCTTTAGCGTTAAGTCTTAATAATCTGCCCCGGGCTATTAGCACATTTAGTTAAACTAATGGGGTGAGGATTATAAAGGTAGTATTTTTTTAAATCTACCATATTTACAACAAATATACTTAGAATACCCTTTTGGGATCCAAACCCCGAACTTCCCATTGCCAGAAGACCAGACTAGAAGAGCTTGGCTCTTGGCCCTTTAACGGCTTTTTCAAATACTATGAATTGAATAATATCTTAGAGGAAATGCACCCGCAATAGCGTCAGGAGGAAATGTGGAAACCACAATAATAAATAATACATGGGAAAAATACCTCTAGCACACCCAGCCGAGATTCGAACCTCAAACTTTCCATCGCTGCAAATCCAGTATATTATCAACCTGCCGCCTTATGCCACGTGACCACCAGTTTATGTTTATTTAGTGAGATACAAGTTAATTACAACATGTTTAGTTCCTATAGTAATGTAACGTGTGTCTTACATGTCTTACAAACTAACTTAACGCTTTCCAGCCCAAATTAACTAAAGTATATTCTAAGATTTTTTAAATTTATTTTAAAATCTGTGTATGACTTACAAAAAAAAGTTTAATGTAGTTTGAACATTATTTTTAATCCGTAGCCATTTGGCTATATCAGGCATTGGTATTTCCTAAAAATAAAAAATAATCAAATAAATCAAACATTAAAAAAAACTGGCTGCAAAGGTTTAACTCAAAAGAAAAATAACTTACCCAATCCTTAACGCTAGGCATGTTCGTTATTTTATCAACCACAACTTGTAAATGTGTGGAATGCCAGGCCTCCACCGTGGTTCGGATCCCACGTTAACCTGTAGGTCCTCCATTTCATCTCACAATCACCATACCATTACACGTTAGCGTAAGTGCGTATAACCCGAACGGGCAGTAAGACGCGGTGCTAATAATAATAAAAATTCGTTATTTTAATCCAGAACAAGGATTATTAACGTATTCAATCTAAGGGAGTAGTGAATAGAAGATCACCAGTATTAGCGTGGAGAGAGAATGAGAAAACCAAGGCAATAAACCCAAACCGTAAAATTACCCTGATTACACTTGGCTGGACTTAGAACTTCGACGGCCGATACTTCGTCTACAATGACCAAGTGCGATGCGAAATTAACGCCTTAAACTGTGCGAACGAAAGAGTTAAAATATTTTCTAACCTCACTGTTTCAGTGAGCATGTGGCTAGGTGAACTAATCTTAAGTCTTGGAGATCCTAGTTTGATTCCATAAGGATGCTTAAAAACTAGTTAATAGTTATTATATATTTTTAACACCGTGTCTTACTACCCTTTTCGGGTTATGCACTCATGTAATAATTACTCTAACAGTTTTTAGGGATTATAAAGGTTATATTTATACTAAATGTACCCACATTTGCATGAAGGCAAAGTGGAAAACCATTTTGGAAAAATCACCCCTAGTACACCCGACCGAGATTCGAATATTGATCTCCCCATCATCGACAGACTAGACTACTGTGAGAGTAGCGCATTAGACAGTGCGGCCACCAAAGCGGGTGTTATTTATATTGGGATTAACTTTTGGTACGTATGACTGCCGCTCTGAAATATTAATTTAAAGACACGTTGAAAGAAATTTCACCTAGAGTCACTGGAATAGCCAAGGTAGGTGATATAGCTCGAACCAGACCTTGAATTGTGGTGAGGTTTTCTATATTATAATTTATAAATACAATGGAATTAATACCAGTGTATTACATTCTAAACAGTACGTTCAGATTGAAAAATAATCATTTTAAAATGAAAATACTACCCAATTGAAAGCAATTTGGCTGTTGTATTGTGAATAATGCAGGAAATTGGACTTGGGGATGCTATTACTTGCTCAAGCGTAATAGTGTATCTAATATCACGGTTAATTGGTGACGATATAGGCTCTAAAGAGCCCGTCTCACCCTCTGGATAACACCTATACCTTGAATTTATTAGGAATCCCGTACCGTAAGGCTTTATTCCGTACCAGATTCCTACTGTGTAGTAGTATTTTAATAGATAAAAGGCCTTACTGGTAGAAAGTCATCTCTGAAAAGCCTTTTATGATACAGAAATAATACTATATGGTAGGATTTTGGTACGAAATAAGGCATTCCAGCTGTATATTTTTTTACTATTTTTTTTAATGTGACAAAATCGAAAAATAGTTATTTTAAAATTAAAATACTACCCAAGTGAAAGCAATTTGTCTGTTGTTGTCTTGTGAATAATGTAGTAAACTGCAAGGCAATGTTATTTCTAGCTCCGAGCGTATTTGTGTATCTAATATCTCGGTTAATCGGTCGTGAGAGGGTCTCTTGATGTCTGAATCTCTTGTTTGTCTGCAGGCTGATGACATGGAGGAGATGAGTAGGATGCTGCACAACTCCTGCAGGGATGAGATCGGGATTGAGGAGGGTAAGGACAGCTAGTGATGGACACTATCGAATAGCTCGATAGTAACTTACTAGACCATCGACCTAGTTTGAAAATCATTCGAATTAAATCTATTCAAATTCATTCGACTTGACGTTGATCGATAGTCACCCTTACTGCTTTGAATATTTTATTTGTAGTATTTACAAACAATATTAGTTTACTTAAGGTCTGCTTTTGGGAAGCAGTTTTTAGCGCTTCCTTTTGGATCGATAAACCTTCTTACGATTTCAAAATGTATTCCTTGCCATCCTTATGGAAAATATTCTTTGGTGCTTAAGGTTATTGCTATTATAAATCAGGCCTAAAATAAGATTTAATGATCAAATATCCTACTCTTTTTATATGAAAGATTTTGTATGTTTTCCCAAATTGAATGAAAAAAATATCTGTCAAAGGTGTCCTAGAATTTAATGACAGCTTTTTATCTTAATTCAAAAAGATTGTAATCTAATGTCGTTATGATCATAACAGATATTCAACAACTGTTTATATCACCAGGTGAAGAAAATTAAACTCTTATGTTTCTACTGGAGAAATATTTTATTTATTCTGACCAAAAATAGTTTTTATATAAAAACTGCAAAAAATACTGCCTTTCTCTCGCGTGACCTACACTCCCACCTTAATTTGGTGTGAGACGAATTTTTAAGTTTTTTATTGCTACAAATAATCCTTAACGTACAGTAAGAACATGGCAGGAAAAGTATTTTATAAACACAAACATATGTTTTTGTGGTTAGCATTGATAACATTTTAATCTAGTAATAATATTACTTTATCAGTTAGGCTACTAATGGGTGTAGTTTTAGTAGTTCTTGCAACTGTGGGACACTTTTCTTCCTAATGTGTTCCAGCTATCTAAAGAATATATATTTATAGATTAAAAAAATTGTAGCATATGTATATAAGTTGATATAATACCATAAGAGACGTGTTTTATGTTCACAAAATGTTGTTTATTTGTTTCATCTCAGATGTTATCAGCGCTTGCCGAAAAGGAGAGTTTCCCGATGATCCGAAACTTAAGGTATGTTTTTAATTACGTTTGTAATTAGCACGTTAAATATCAATTATGAATATACAAATTTTCATAAAAATTTAGTCTGATTCTTATATAATTCCATTTGATTAAAATGAAAATAATACATTCCGACTCTTGGATGTTGATGCTTATACTATTTTACCTTCTAATGAATACAGGATTATTCAGATCTCAAGGTAAAAAAAATTACCAAAGTTGTAGGAGGGGGGTTACAAGAGAAATATTTCCAAGCAATGAGATTTGGGATTGGTGATGCCAAAGGGCGGCGCTACGAGACGTCAAATTGGGCACTGTATGCTCCTGCGGGAAGGAAAGTGTAGGCAACTGATACAACCTCTCAGGCAAACCAACATATGCATCCCCACCACTACCTCACGACACACACGATGGTGGCAGAGGAGTGCTTCCATTTTCACCACTTCATCTGTCAAGATGCCACTGCGCTCTCAATTTCAGCACTTGTCAAGGCCAACGACCATGTCTTTGAAAGAGTCAGCAATTGTCAAGGCCTAACAACTATGTCTTTGGAAGAGTCAGCCATTGTCAAGGCCAACAACTATGTCTTTGGAAGAGTCAGCCATTGTCAAGGCCAACAACCATGTATTTGAAAGAGTCAGCAATTGTCAAGCCCAACAACCATGTCTTTGAAAGAGTCAGCAATTGTCAAGGCCAACAACTATGTCTTTGGAAGAGTCAGCAATTTGTCAAGGCCAACAACTATGTCTTTGGAAGAGTCAGCCATTGTCAAGGCCAACAACTATGTCTTTGGAAGAGTCAGCCATTGTCAAGCCCAACAACCATGTCTTTGAAAGAGTCAGCAATTGTCAAGCCCAACAACCATGTCTTTGGAAGAGTCAGCCATTGTCAAGGCCAACAACCATGTATTTGAAAGAGTCAGCACTTGTCAAGGCCAACAACCATGTCTTTGAAAGAGTCAGCAATTGTCAAGGCCAACAACTATGTCTTTGGAAGAGTCAGCCATTGTCAAGGCCAACGACCATATCTTTCAAAGAGTCAGCAATTGTCAAAGCCAACGACCATGTCTTTGAAAGGGTTAGCAATTGTCAAGGCCAACAACCATGTCTTTGAAAGAGTCAGCAATTGTCAAGGCCAACGACCATGTCTTTGGAAGAGTCAGCCATTGTCAAGGCCAACAACCATGTCTTTGAAAGAGTCAGCAATTGTCAAGGCCAACGACCATGTTTTTGAAAGAGTCAGCAATTGTCAAGGCCAACGACCATGTTTTTGAAAGAGTCAGCAATTGTCAAGGCCAACAACCATGTCTTTAAAAGAGTCAGCAACTCCTTACGGGTACCTGTTCTGTTGTCAGACAATTCAGTGCCTGTTGCTAGTCATAATTTACACCACACGTCACGTGTTATACGTTGAAGATTGATGAGTTGCCTAACCCCCAGGTGCATACAGTGGCAACTTTGGCGTCTTGTAGCGCCGCCAAGTTCTTTGAGTGAAATACTCGTCTTATCACCCACTATAACCTGCATACGTTTTTACCCGAAGATCTGAAAAGTCCTGTATATTCGAATCGTAATTAAAGCAGCAGATTCTTTCAATTCTTGAGTTTTAAATTATTTATTAATTAAAGTGATAGAACACTAGATCGATTCATAACTTAATACAAGTGGCAGGGTTTGGAAAGGTAGATATATACCTGCATTAGTGAATATAAGCTAAGAGAAAAATAGTGAATTATTTTAAGTACACTGTCTTACTACCCGCTCATGTTACACGCATTTGTACTATGCTAGCGTACGAGGGATGGGGTAGGTTGGATTTAGAGAAAGTATACCCACGTTTTCTTAAAAGAGAGAGTGGAAAATCAACTAGGAAAATTATCCACAATACATTGGACCGGAATTTGAACACCAGCAGTTCAGACTATTGCGAGATTGACTCCTTAGCCCATTCGAACATCATTACGAGTTTGAATTTAATTTTTCTTGGTTTTGTTATAATCAGTGTTTATATTCATAAGTAGGAGTGGCAACTTCTAATCTTACAACTCTTTGTTCCAGAACTACATGAAGTGTGTTCTCACTCAAGCGGCGGTTGTAAGTACTATTCTCTAGAACAAATATCATAATCTATAAGATTGATTATTTTATTCTAGTATACTTGAAGTGTTCTCAGAGTAAGCTAAGTTAGTTTTAAACTGTAGGCCTACATATGAATTGTTCTCATCACTCAGTAGAGCACTCATCGACAAGGTGTAAACGAAAATGTGTGCCCATGGGGATGTTACGTAGTGCAGAGTCTGTGTGATTGGTCAAACGGGGAGCAATAGGTGCACAGGCAAAGTTTAAACAAGCTATGTCTCCCTCCCCTCCCCCAACAACACTCCATGCCACACAACTGAGCTCAACTCTACGATAACCAGCCTCGTGCTATAGTGGTCATAGCTCCTGGCTACACTGGATATCATAGCTTAGGGCACTGCATGGTTACTGTTGGAAAACGGCGTTGTCATCCTCTCGTTTTTGTGTGGTCAATCTCCCTTCATATATATGAAACATTTGGCAACGCTGGCTAGTCGAGGTTGCCAGTAGCTCCTTCTTAGCCCAACACACCGCCTTCAGACATAAATGAGAGCGAGGAGATTTGACAACAGTTAACTGAGGGAGAGCTTTTCTCCATGAGACCTGCAGTTCCCTCAGCGATGATATTGGCTATACCAACATAGAGGTCCCGGGTTCAATTCTTCCCGGCTGGTACCATTTTACTCGAGAGGGGAATCGTACCAACAGACACCAGAGTGTGGTTGTTAGTTCGGCTTGTTAGGTTAGCGTTTATACTGGTTCCAGACCCTCATATTCACTCTCACCATCTCATCGGGACATGGAAAGAGTCTCCACGGAGATAAGTATGATTAATACAGTCGGGAGTCCCCTGGGCAAAATTACGTAAGTACTTGCCACTATAACTGGGCTTCAACCCACTTCGGTAGCCGTGGGGTCTAACGCGCTACTCTCGTGCTAGACTAGACTGCTGAAGATGGGGAGATTGAGGTTCGATCCCGATCGGGTGCACTGAGGGTGGTTTTCCCTAGATGGTTTTCCA
>CABFWO010005536.1:3961-16367 GCA_902155825.1 Timema genevievae | reverse complement strand
CCCATGCAAACTCAGGTATACTTCACCTAAATTAAACCTTTCTAATTTCTAATAGTACATAAGCGTACAACCCAAACGGGTAGTAAGACGCGATGCTTAAAAAAAAAGCTACAAGTGATGTAGCCCAGACATGTATAAATAAATAAACTCATATTGTCCGAGCCAAAAGTGGTAAACCTTATTTTGAATCTTGATAATAAACGGTGCTTTGAGGGGTAGGGTGGGGTAGTGAGAGATTCAAGGTGGGGGAATATGTATACAAGACATCTATCCTTATCTCCCATCATCTACAACCTTCTTAAATTAACAAATAATAGTAAATTAAGTAAATAAATTAATACGTAGTTTACAACTATTATAGAATTGTATAGAAATATTTTGTACTAAAATAATAACTAGAAAGTTTTACATTTCCTCAAAGTTAGTGTTGATTTTTAGGTCAGTAATAGAAATGTGCTTCCTGCTTGAATATCTGTCAATACAGGTCCGTACAATGTTGGTCACAAAAAAAAGACTTACTTTTCTAAATAATAATAACTTTTGGAATCAGTCATGCATTGCGACTGCAACTGTAAAGTTGCATTTACTTACAAAGTTATATGTTTAAAAAAAATCTACTCACAGTTGTAGTTGAATTCGAGTTCTTGCACGAAACGCAGTGCATAGTGAATAGTCAATCATTTCAGGGGACAAAATATAAAACCATTTCTCAAGTCAAGAGAATATATCACATTTTTACTTTTTAAAAAATCAGGGTTAGTTTTAAGTTTTTTGTGGTTTAGACTAGATTTTGGGTGTATATTTAAACATAGTAATAATTTAAATAGATTGCCATTTTGATTAAATTTGACAATATTTTACGAAAAGTTTGCATCTTTATCTTAATTTGACGCATTGAAGCTCTCTAAGCATTATCACTTTTATAAGCCAGTGTATGAAATATAAATAAAGCTAAGAAAATTATCAATTTATCCTGTGAGGTCTCTGGTGTACATGTTGATAACTCTAAAATTGTATTTTAGAAAGCAGTGCCTTGAATTCCAAAAATACATGTTTCTTGTTTACTGTTCTAGATAGATGTAGACTACCACGGAATTTTTTTTAACAATAATATACTCAAGATACTGACGATTTTGGTGAATAAACCAAATAACCCCAGCTGTAGACAATTTTTTAAAAATCCATTAACAAAAAAACTACTTCAAGATTTAAAATATAATTTTGTTACAATATAAGACTATTTTTAGAATTATTTAAGAATTCCTTGTTTTTATTTCAATGTTATATTTTTAAAACTCACTGAATAAGACGCAGATAAGGGAAATTCTATCTTGACTTGCCATGACGTCACAGTTAGGCAGAGTCCTTAAGGTGCGGCAGAAGGGAGCGCGATTAATTTTACAGTTCTTATAGAATATACATTTTTTGGTCAAAATAAATCAAATATTTCTCCAGTAGCAGCATAGAGTTTAGTTTTATGCTCATGTTAATATCAACAGATCTTGAATATCTGTCAAGGGTTTTTTAAAAAGTTTTGACAAAATTCCAGGACACCCTTGACAGATATTCAAGATTTGTTGATATTAACATGAGCAGAAAACTAAACTCTATGTTGCTACTGGAGAAATATTTGATTTATATTGGTAAAAAAAATGTAATGCTGTAAAAACTGTAAAACTACTCGTGTTCCCTTCTGCCGCACCTTAAATGAGGAATGTAGAGATAATCTTCATCTCGTTTCTCGCACTATTTTCTCATGAAGATGTTATCAATGTGTTTACAAGATGAACGACGCCGGAGACATAGATTTCGACATGATGATGTCGATGCTACCTGACAATCTGAAGGAAGCAGCGTCCAGGGTGGCGGTAGCTTGCAAGGAATTAAGTGAGTCACACAAACAAATATCTAAGGGTCTGGATGTAAGGAACGCCAGAGAAGGCCAATGTTTTTGCAATTTTTATGGCAAAACCTTTTTTTAGCTAAAATAAATCAAATATTTCTCCATTAGATACATATAGCTTAATTTTCTTCACACGGTCATATCAACAGTTAATAAATATCTGTCAAGGGAGTCCTGGAATTTAATTACAACTTTTTATCTTCATTTAAAATGTTTCTCAACTAATGCTCTTATGCTCATGACAGATATTCAACAACAGTTGATATCACCATGTGAAGAAAATTAAATTATTTGTTTATAACAGAGACATATTTTATTTATTTTGGGCAAATAAAGTTTTTATATAAAAACTCCAAAAAAACACTGTCCTTATGTCGCATCCCCTATACACCCATCTCAATTATGTTTAATAATAACACTTGTTTTTTCCATTAGAAGATATACACATCGTCAAGGCGTCCGGAAAGTTCGTGGACTGTTTGCCTGACTATTAGGGAGCTTTGAGAAAAATATTATAGTGATGTGCTCAATCCAGGAATGTGGAAGGTATTCAGAGAAAATACTCGTATAGGCCTTGGTGAGACGATTAGATAAACATATATATTACACAGTCACATGTGAAATAACACCCGTAGTACGCCCAACTGGGATTGGAACTCAAACCTTCCTATTCACCAACAAACCAGACTAAACCTTGGTAACCACTTCACTAGTAGAATGCTCCAAAGCAGTCCTGGGAAAATTGTGGTTAATTTTTATGCGCCCCGTTAATTATAACTATCTATCTACGAAAAAATTAGTGCTATAAATAACAGAATTTAAAAAAAATACTTCATCATGGAAGTTTATACAATTTCTAATCAAAACACCGATGAATATTTAGAAGCAGTTTTAAGAATCCCAACTATTAAATGTATCGTATAAACCAAATGGGTAGTAAAAGGCGGTGATAAAAAAATAAACTACTAAATTTACACCTGATATCAGAGAAATTATGAAAGATATACAAAAATTGCTTTCATCTCATAAAAGTTCTGTTTTATTTAAGAATCACTTATACATTTTTTAAATATTGTCTTTCTTTTTATTTAGAATATACATTAGGGCCTATTTTGTTTTTTATATAATAAATATAAACTTCCGGAAAATTGTTTTATATTTGGTGATCCATTTTTCTATTTAAATTCTCAACGCAGACCTTCCGCCAAAAATTATTTACTGAGGCCTGGTCTAAAGCGTAACTCTCTCAAAAGACTAGACTGCTGATGACAAGGATACCGGGGCTAGAACCCCGGGGCGGGTATACTAAAGATGGTTTTCCATTCATTATTTATCACTCTTCCTCCAAGCAAATGCGTATACACTTATTCTAAATTTAACCTCCTTCACCCCTAACACGTAAGCGTGGTTCATATTCGTAAAACTCAAAAAGGTTGTAAGACGCAGAAGGAAAAATAAATACAGTTTGATTTTCTTACACACTTGTGTGATATTTCCGATAAATAAAATCTCAATCTTTCGAAACGCTATAAAATATAAAATATTGATGTCTAACACAGGAAAACATAAGCTCTTAATAGAGAACCGTTTTCCCGAACGAACAAACACAGACCAAAATATATGGGGCCTATTCAAATGGATGAAAAATAGGTAGTGTTAATGAGCAGAACAATGCCCTTGAGCTAACAAAGTTTGTCAATCCTTCAAATACAAAGGATGGAAATGGGATGGGGGAGGAGAGTAAGGGTTCATTAAAAAAACAGATGGAATCAATAACAGATCATCAAATGGGCAGCGCCGCCCCGTGAAATAATGGGTTAAGAGAAACTACGTAAATAAAAAAAATTACATAGGTGGTCTTTGGATTGATCCTTACTTGTGCATATAGTAATAAACGTAACAAATTATCCACAATCCATCCAGGCTATCCATATATATATATATATATATCCCACACTAACGGGGTGGAGAGGGGAAAGGTATTTTTATAATAAGGGTATTTAAGCTGCACTTTATTAACACACAGTTATTATAATATCAGCACACGACTTACAAACTATCCAAGCACAATAAAAGATCCCACACTCAGTACCCCGGCTGTCAATTCACTTGTAATAAGTTTTTGACATGTCGGAAATCGAGCAAAGGACATTTTAATCAGTTAAGCTACCTAATTAGCTAAGCTTAAGGACATTTGTAATGTAAAATTTAGTTAAATTTCATATACCTTTACGTAGGGAGAAAGTGATATATATTTTTAGATTTTTTTTAAATAACTCCTATCTCAGTACTTGGTAGCCCAAAATTTTAAATAATTTAAATGTGATAATCGGAAAATAGAGAAAAAAAATCTTAGTCAAATGAAATATATTTTATTTATAACAAACACAAAGTTAAAAGTAAATGGTGAGAAAGTGACATTATTATAAAAGGATATATTGTAGATATATAGCTACAGTACATGTAACATGTTATACATTAATTAAATAAATTATGTTTTATTAAATTTTATTCAAAATATAGTCTAAAATTTGTGAAAATATTCTGTCTCTGTCTACCCGTATACTCTTCGGTACTAACCTGAACCAGTTTCAGTCCCAATCAATCCATATTAATCTGAACCAGTTTCGGTCCCAATCAATCCGTATTAATCTGAACCAGTTTTGTCCAAGTCAATCCGTATTAACCTGAACCAGTTTCTATCCCAATCAATCCGTATTAACCTGAACCAGTTTCGGTCCTAATCAATCCGTATTCATTGGAACCAGTTTCGGTCCCAATCAATCCATATTAATCTGAACCAGTTTCTATCACAATCAATCCGTATTAACCTGAACCATTTTCGATCCCAATCAATCCGTATTAATCTGAACCAGTTTCGATCCCAATCAATCCGTATTAACCTGAACCAGTTTCGATCCCAATCAATCCGTATTAACCTGAACCAGTTTCGGTCCTAATCAATCCGTATTCATTGGAACCAGTTTCGATCCCAATCAATCCGTATTAACCTGAACCAGTTTTGGTCCCAATCAATCCGTAGTAACCTGAACCATTTTCGGTCCCAATCAATCCATATTAATCTGAACCAGTTTCTATCCCAATCAATCCGTATTAACCTGAACCAGTTTCGGTCCTAATCAATCCGTATTCATTGGAACCAGTTTCGTATCTGAACCAGTTTCGGTCTCAATCAATCTGTATTAATCTGAACCTGTTTCGGTCCCAATCAATCCGTATTAATCTGAACCAGTTTCGGTCCCAATCAATCCGTATTAATCTGAACCTGTTTCGGTCCCAATCAATCCGTATTAATCTGAACCAGTTTCGGTCTCAATCATTCCGTATTAACGAGGTTCTACTCTGTTCCAAATAACGTAATGAACTCCAATATGTCTGCTGGACTTCAATTATAAAATATAGTTTGGAAATATTAACTTACCAACATAATTGTTAATGAATAATTTTTTTCAATTATATTATTGTATAATTATATATTTATTTTTAAATGAATTATCGCCTTTTACTTTCAGAGGGGACGGATGCGGCTGAAAAAGCGTACAGTTTTAACCAGTGTTTCTACAAGACTGAGCCTTCGGTGAGTTGATTTTTATTTATTTTTTAGCATTTTATTTAATAAGGAAGTATTTGATTTTAAACGGTAAGAAGGATTAAAGTTTTTAAATGGTTATCAGCCTATTGCGTGGCATGTGTTCTTATTCCGCATCAGACAGTCAATTAAAGGAGAGAGAACAAAGAATAAACTGTAATGAGCTTTTGTCAATTAAAATAATATACAATGTAACATCTGAAATTGATTTACAATGACATTGAAAAATGAATACAAATATAAAATTAAATAAATTGTATGGTGCACCAGTGCACCTCACAGTCTCTTTATTCTTAAAATAGAGATATCTACTAAAAACTTACGAAATTTGTAAAAAAAAAAAAGAGCATCAAATTCCACCAAAGAGTATAGACCAAATATCACACACTGTTACAAAATCGTTTTAAAAAATTAGGAGCATTTGTGTCCACCAAAGAGAATAACAATCAATTTAATTTTGAAAGACTTGAATGAAAAAATATATATTGGTGTATAGCTCAGAAACGAATAGTATTATAAAAATATATTTCAAAGAAAAGAGTTTTATATTTAATACTTTTTTGCAATGATACATTATTTCGTAACTCAAATAGTTGCGGATGTATGAACAACATTGAAAATTTATGCTGATGTATAGTACCTTCAAGGTGATTTACATGGAAAAATTAACATTTCCCTTTTGTTTCTAATTTTAAAAAATTTCTAGATACCAAATTTAATCAAAATCTTTAGAGCGTATTTTGAGGAAATAATTTTTTTCCCCCTCTTTTTTTGCCCTTCGGCAAACTACCCTTAATTTTAAGGTTAGAAATCTAATTTCAAAAACCTCTCGAGAGGACCTTATGAAAACCTTGGTTAGTAAGTCTTAATCCGATCAGTAAAATAGTTTCGGCTCTAGTCCGAGACATAGACAGACAGACAGCAAAGCAAAAACCACTTTTTCGGTTTCTCAAGGCGTCATGAAACGTCGATATTTATCAAAATATCGAGTATGATTTTTTTTACGATCTCAATACTTTTCTCTTCGAGAGTTCGAGATAAAGTAAAAATGAATACAAATATAAAATTAGTTAAATCTTGTTGTAGAGTATAAACTTTGAAAAGATGAAGTTAAAAACCTCGATCGAGCTCAGTTCAGTAGCGAGTGCGGTGGTTTTGGGGTTTCAAAATACACCCCTCACATGAAATTACTATTAATAATGTAGCTTATTGGATATCTATAAAATTCATAATACCTACAACTCCAATTTTATTAAAAAATGCGTATAACCCGAACGGGTAGTAAGACGCGGTGCTAATAATAATAATAATAATAATATTAAAAAACTCTCTAAATTGCTTCAAGATCGATTCTATGTTAAAAAATGAATCTCCTGTTGGATAAGACGTGAAATGACAGAGTGAGAGGGATATAGAGCTAAGGAGGAGCCAGTGTAAGTACAGAGAGAGGGATAGAGAGATAAGGAGGAGCCAGTGTAAGACAGAGAGAGGGATATAGAGCTAAGGAGGAGCCAGTGTAAGACAGGGAGAGGGATAGAGAGATAAAGATGAGCCAGTGTAAGACAGAGAGAGGGATAGAGAGATAAAGAGGAGCCAGTGTAAGACAGAGAGAGGGATATAGAGCTAAGGAGGAGCCAGTGTAAGACAGAGAGGGGGATATAGAGCTAAGGAGGAGCCAGTGTAAGACAGAGAGAGGGATAGAGAGATAAGGAGGAGCCATTGTAAGACAGAGAGAGGGATATAGAGCTAAGGAGGAGCCAGTGTAAGACAGAGAGATGGATATAGAGCTAAGGAGGAGCCAGTGTAAGACAGAGAGAGGGATAGAGAGCTAAGGCGGAGCCAGTGTAAGACAGGATAGAGAAGTCACGGCTAAGGTGGCACGTTCATGTGAGGAGAATTAAAGATGAGAAGATACCAAAGAAGATGTTGAATAATGAAGTGGGGGGGGGCAGGAGGCCAAAAGGAATACCAGGGACAGGGGGCTGAAGGGAGTGCAGAGGAGTGTGGAAGAGAGAGAGAGGAGAAGACTGTGTCCTTTTGGAGGGGAGGTAGAGGAGATATGTTGGAGAGGTTTATTTTCCAAACAGTCCTGGCCAGTGGTTTAGAAACTGTCCATGATGATTTCCTTTTGGAGAACTTTAGAACGAGCCACCAAAGATAGAATCCTGCCTTTCTGCCGTCTGGATTAAGTTTTATGCCCCCCACCCAGTATTACTACTCGTCCGGGCTATTCACATATTCACATTAATGGTGTACAGGATGAAGGGGACAGGATTTAGAAGAAGTTCATCCACATTTGTGAGGAGGTTTGATGATAAACCATTAAGGAAAGAAACACCTCAGTATCCCCGACTGGGAGTCGAACCCCGATCTCCGAGCCACCAGCTAAGTAGACTAGACGAGACTGACTCCTTTGTTCACATGTCCACCTGTACGGGCAAGAGTTAAATTGGTTATGGGGGATGAATTACGTTCATCAGCCATGTAACATATTTAAGAGAGCCGGGTTTGATGTCATACGGTAGCTAAAATAGTTTAATATTTGTTTATGGGTTCGTGTTGTTATCACCAGCACTGGTGGGGCTACTTGTAGAATGGTGTAAATCTCGTCTTGTCTTGTTTGGCGATAATGGAAGGAGGATACGGCTCAAATCCCGGCCAGGCGCAGTGAGTCATTTTCCACGTTTCTCACGCTTCCTACAAGCAAATGCGGGTATATTTCTTCCTAGCTCTACCATCTTCATTCCTACCCCACTAGTGTAAACATGCATATGTGTACCGGATGGTTTGTACCTTAGGAGAACGTACTGCTATTCTTGACGCATATTTGCTATTTAACGGCAAAATTTTGTTGTCTTAGGTTAAGTAAGCTTGTTAGTTGTGTGAATACAGATATCTACAGGAAGAACCCTCCGAAGCGATTCACTGTAGCCAAAATTGATACATATGTTTATCTAGAAATTGACATGTTGGAATGCCTCCTTGGCGCATGAACACATCAAAGTATATTTAGTAGGTTTTTAATGCTGTAGTATTAGATTATTTTTATGTAAGACAAACTATCGGTGGTCTGTCCCAAGCTAAGTTGGTTTGTAAGTCGTGTGCTGATATGGCCCTGTGTGAAAATGAAAGATTAACATGGGAGTCTAAGGAACGTGAGTTAAGGGCAGTGTTTTCTCAGTCTTGATAGCAAAACTTTTTTGGTCAAAGTAAATAAAATATTTCTCCAGTATAAACCTAGAGTTTAACTTTCTTCACATGGTGATATCAACAATTGTTGAATATCTGTCATTAACAAAGCAGCATTAGATGAGAAACTTTTTAATTGAAGAAAAAAATTTGTCATTAAATTCCAGGAAACCTTTGACAGATATTTAAGAACAGTTAAGGTCACCAGGTGAAGAAAATTAAGCTCTATATTTGTACTGAAGGAATATTTGATTTCCTTAGACCAAAAAAAGTTATGATATAAAAACGGCAAAAATATTGTCCTTAGCTCCTGTTTTATACACTCCCACCTTAAACCACTTATTATAATTTATTTAATTCATGCCCTTTTATTTCCCGTTTCAGATTTTCTTCATGGTTTAAATGGACATGCTGGCGCCAATTTATTTCAACTGACTTTAGCTTCGTATCTTCGCTACTTGGTGATCAGTGATCAGCCTTCCTGACAAACAAAACATGAACTTAATATATTTCTCACGTGTTCTATCTTAATTCATATGAACTGTACCTACTTTCTGACAGGTTTTAAATGGCCTACATACAAATTTTTTTTAACAAAGTTTATTTCACAACTAAGAAAATATTTTCTAGTAAATCTGTTGCACAATCTAATGTTTTATTTTTTATTTAATATTTATTTTTATCTTATTAAGGTAAATCACCAATAGTCTCCTTCCTTAAGTGTGCCCCTCACTCCCACCATTGTCATCCGCGTCTTACTACCCATTCGGACTGTCGGTGTCTCACCACCCGTTTGTACTAGCTGTGTCTCACTGAGATAACCACATTTAATTGAACAGGGTAAAGATGAGGAAAATATAGTTCTTTAGAAAATGAGCACAAAGTGTTGTGGAAAAAGGGTGAGGAACACCGCTTTGGTGGCCGCATGGTCTAAGGCGCTAATTTTGGAATAGACTAGACTGCCGAAGAGGGTGAGATCGGGGTTCAATACCGGCCGGGTGTATTGAGGGTGGTTTTTCCCTAAATGGTTTTCCACTCTTCCTCCATTCAAAATCAGGAACACTTCCTCTAAACCCAGCCTTCCTAATCCCTACCACATTAGTGTACTAAGTACATATGCGTACAGCACGAAAGGGTACTAAAAAATCACCCGAGTACATCCAGCCGAGATTTGAACCTCAACCTCCCCTTCATAAGAAAACCTAACAAAACAATGCTGACACCTTGGTCCGGATATTGGCATGGGTCGTGAAATTAATAAAATAAAAAAATACGTCTGGTTCTCAAGAGGAAGTGGACGGACAAGTTCACTTCCGTATCTCGCTCCAATAGAGGTCCTCCTTCATCGACTGAGCCCTCTTTGTGCTCTCGTTCATCTTCCTCTCCTCCATCTTCCTCTTCTCCACCTTCCTGGCGCTGGTCTTGTCGCACACCAAGAAGTACAGTCTCAGGGTGAAGAAGTAGACCAGCTCCACGACGCTGATCAGACTGAAACCCACGAAGAGACCGCACACCCCACCGAAATTACCTGAAACCACAAAAGGTTCGTGGCCGCTGAGCTCAAGGTGGGGATAGGGCCTGTGTTATTATTATTATTAGCACCGTGTCTTTATTACCCCTTCGGTTTATACACACTTAAGCTAATGTGTAATGGTAGGGTGATTGTGAGATGAAATGGAGGACCTACAGTTTAACGTGGGATCCAAACCACGGTGGAGTGTGGAGGCCTGGCATTCCTCACATTCACAAGTTGTGATTAATACACGTCTTGTCAGAGGTGAAGGAAGGGTTTGGCAATCAGACCAGGGCCAGTGTTATTTGCAGTTTCTATAGCAAAACGTATTTTGGCTAATATATAAATAAGATATTGCTTTGATACAAACATAGCGTTTAATTATTTTTTTTACACAATTATATCAACAGTTGTTGAATAATCTGTTAATGGTGTCCTGAAATTTAATGACAAATTTTTCTCTTTGTTTAAAAAGTGTCTCGTCTAATGCCGCAATGCTCGTGAGAGATATTCAACAACTGTTGATATCACCATGTGAGGAAAATTAAACTTTATGTTTCTACTGGAGAAATATTTTATTTATTTTGGCGAAAAAAAAAAGTTTTGCTATAAAAACTATAAGAACAGTGGGCTTTTCTCACGTTCCTTACATTCTCATCCTAGGCTTCAGTATGTCAGTTGTAAACAACTTAATCTCGTTTATAGAATGAAAATTGAACACACTGGTAAACACACGGACATATAAATCATATCCCGATTTGTTTGGAACACCGTTGACAAGGGAGATTGGAGTTCAAATCCCGGCAGAGTGTAATTAAGTTGTTTTTCCCCCGAATGGTTTCTTAGTTGCGAGAAGAGATCTAGAATCTATGCCATTGCTTTACTGGCCATTTAAATAGCTGGCGTTTTTTATAGCAAAAGAATGATTTAAAATTTTCTGAAAAAAACTAATAGGAAACTTTACGGTAAATTTTTCGTCTCGTATATCCAACTACAATCAGCTTTGCGCCTTTCTAATCTAACAGTAGTCTTGTACGACTATTGTGAGCTTGAAGCTTAACAGTCTATAAGTAATAAGACTATCGTAAGCTTGGCATCTTACTAGATTAGTACAACTAAGACTTAAATAAGCTTGACGCCTTAGTGGTTTGGTAACAATAAGACTATGGCGAACTAGATACCTTAGTGGTCTAGCAGTAATAAGACTATAGCGAGCTTGACGCTTTAGTGTTTTAGTAGTAATAAGAGTATCGCGAACCAGACACCTTAGTGGTTTAGCAGTAATAAGGCTATAGCGAGCTTGCCACCTTAGTGGTTTAGTAGTAATAAGAGTATCGCGAACCAGACACCTTAGGGGTTTAGTAGTAATAAGGCTATAGCGAGCTTGCCACCTTAGTGGTTTAGTAGTAATAAGATTATCGTGAACCAGACACCTTAGAAGTCTAGCAGTAATAAGGCTATAGCGAGCTTGCCACCTTAGTGGTTTAGTAGTAATAAGAATATTGCGAACCAGATACCTTAGTGGTCTTGCAGTAATAAGGCTATAGCGAGCTTGATACCTTGATGGTCTAGTAGTAATAAGACTACAACGAGCGTGACACCTTAGTGATCTAATAGTAATAACTAATAAGACTACAACAATATTGACGCCGTAGGTACGGATATAGCTGTAGTATAACAGTAGCGACTTTGACACTTAGAAGTATAATAGTAGTAATAAGGCTACCGCGAGCTTGTCGCCTAATAAAACTAGTACGATCTCGACACTTATCAGTCTAGTAGTAATAGTGTGTACCGTTCTCTAGCGTGCGTATAACATGATAATCACTTCAAACACTTACTGAGGAGGTCAAACCAAGTAAACAGGATGTCTTGCTTCAGACGCATAGTAGCCATGCTCCCGAAGAACAAATGAAACACGGCGTGACTGTGCACGTCATCTATATCGTTCCTGAAACGTTACAGCACCATCAAGATTTTGAAACACACAATCTTTTATTCTAAACAAAAATAAAAAATATTTGATTAAACTCTATTTAAATAAGTTACTGAAATTGAACTAGGACTTAAATAATTTGTTCACAATGACAGTGTAAGAAAAATGTTTTAAATGTTAGCTATCTATTACTAGTATTATAGCTATAGGCCTATTTAAAAAATTGGTTTTACGTGGACTCTTTTAATCCCCCCC